>VUQH01083697.1:0-18270 GCA_015106775.1 Etroplus canarensis
TGAGGTGTGCAGTAGGAGTGACAGATGGGTTCAAGGTGAGGGTGGGATTACATCAGGGATCAGCTCTGAGCCCCTTCTTGTTTGCATTGGTGATGGACAGTTTGAGAGATGAGGTCAGGCATTAGTTTCTGTGGACTGATGTTTACAGATGATATTGTGATCTGTAGTGAGAGTAGGGAGGAATTGGCAGAGAGCCTGGAGAGGTGGAGGTATGCACTGGAGATAAGAGGAATGAAAGTCAGTTGAAGCAAGACCAAGTACATGTGTGAATGAGAGGTAGGCAGGTGGAAAAGTGAAGATGCAAGGAGTAGAGGTAGTGAAGGTGGATGAGTTTAAATACTTGGGATCAACCATCCAAAGCAATGGACAGGGCACAAGAGAGGTAAAGAAGAGAGTTCAGGCAGGGTGGAATGGGTGGAGACAAGAGTCAGGGGTGCTTTGTGACAGAAGGATAGCAGCAAGAGTGAAAGGGAAGGTTTACAAGAAGGTAGTGAGGCCTGCTATAATATACAGCTTGGAGGCGTTGGTACTGACAAAAAAGACAGGAAGCAGAGCTGGAGGTGGCAGAACTGAAGATGTTGAGGTTTTCCTTGGGAGTGACCATCTAAGTAATAGCCCAAGTTGAGAAGCTTGGAGACAAAGTCAGAGATGCAAGGCTGAGATGGTTTGGACATGTTCAGAGGAGGGATAGTGGATATACTGGACAGAGGATGTTGAAGATGGAGCTGCCAGGCAGGAGGAGAAGAGGAAGACCACAGAGAAGGTTGATGAATGTAGTGAAGGAGGACATGCAGAGGGTTGGTGTGAGGGAAGAGGATGCAAGGGATAGGGTAAGATGGAGGCAGATGATCTGCTGTGGCGACCCCTAACGGGAGCAACAGAAAGAAGAAGAAGTGCACAGTAAAGAAAGAATGAAAGTGGGGAATGAGTTTCCTGCTGAATATTTTTATTAGTGTTATTATATAAGTCCACAATTCTGAATTAAATTTTTTTTTAAGTTATTTCATTGATCAAGCTACCTAGAACATTACTTTCAGGCATTGTTTTTGCATGCTTTGCTGTAATAATATAATGACATTTTTACTTTAGGTATTCTGAAAAAAACATTGGCTTCTTTTGATTCTGAATTTTTGAATTCAAGTTATATAATTAAAATAAAGATTAAAAACTTTTCTTTCTCTGAGGTGCTGAATCAGTTAAAATCCTTTCCATCCTGGTTAGTCTGACTGAAAATACTGACATCAAGTACTGTACATCTTTTATTGTATTATGAATAGCAGTACCTACACTACCATACTGTGTGTAGTTAATACTTAAGTAATTAAAAAAAAAACAAACAAACTTGTAAATCAAGATTGATAACTGACAAATGCCACAGGTGAGAACATTTTTTCAGCATATTAGCAATTAAGATATTACAAATGCAGAAGCTGTTGTTCCTATGAACCTCGGTGTCTGTTGTCAAAATCTATATGAGTCTGAATAAAGCCAGAAAAAGTGTAAAATAGTCACAAAAAGAGAAGCGGTACATTTTTTGGACATAGCTTTCATTTTCATAGTGTATAAATCAGGACTTATCCATTTAAGTCAAGTTTTTTTTGAATGGTTCGGTAGTCTATATTTAGAATCCCAGAATTTCTCAGGAATTTCGAGGACTTCTTCTGACACATCACTTAATTAACAACTGCAGACTCATTACATGTATTCCGTTGTTCCAGTTAAATCAGTTGGTGTACATCTAAACCCCCAAAACCACATTTTCAGCACAAATATAACTAAACTGCTGCACTGAAATAAATGACAAATAAAAGCAATCAATATAAGTTGTGAGAAATTCCTTAATGTGTGCTTCATTTTCCAAATGGATAAAATCTAAGTGTTTAAATTTGCTCAAGCAATTTTGACTGTGTGAGAACCGCCTTAAAATTTGAAAAATAGACCTTGACAGTTGCAATTTTAAGGTAATGAATGTATTAAGCATAACAAATAGAAACCTCCTGTTTAATGAGAGGTATGTTTGTATCTGTTTATCAATGGCTAACAAAATAACTGTGCTGCCAGATGATGTGCCTGTGCAGTGACACTGCAGCATACTAATGCTTTCTTATATTAACAAAATGTTCTATTATTGTTCTCTCTCTCTCTCTCTCTCTCTCTCTCTCTCTCTCTCTCTCTCTCTCTCTCTCTCTCTCTCTCTCTCTCTCTCTCCCTCTCTCTCTCTCTGAGAGAGAGAATGTTTCTATGGCAACCTGAGAAGGTCACCTTCAGGAAGTTCTCTCTGAGCGTGTGCAGACTGCCAGTTGGATAATCAGGCTTCCGGTAATGACTGATGGTGAACCATAGCTCACATAGCTCATTAAAGAGGAGGATAGTCCTAGGGTGCAAAGATCAGGACAGATTATTAGTCACAGTGGAAATAAACAATAAAACGTTTATACGACAGGTATACCACACTTAAAGACTGTGTAAGAATTTTTTTTTGTGTTCAGCCAACAGGTTGTTCAGAGATGGCAGACCTAAATGCCTACAACACGAGTATCGTAAAATACGAGGCAGCAATTGTTTAGCATAAATTCATGTAGGTATTGTATCTAAAGAAGGAACCTACCTGGTAACAAGTAAGTATCTAGCTAGTAAGATGAGAAAGAAACTGACAAAAATATGTACTGAAATCTCTGTCACATTGTTCATGTTTGATCCTTGGCAGATCCCAACTTAACTGATATATAGGGCAATTCTACCTAGCAGCCCAGCAGGACATTGTGACCTACATTAGCAGTGATGCTAGAGCCACAGTAGATTGTGGCATAAGACATCTCTTCTGTACAAGTGTATGATAGCTAATTACAAAGGTAATCACAATTTTAGCACAAGCTATACTGCAACTGCAGATGGTTTAACTTACCAAGAACTTTAAAATATTAACAAATTGTTAAATCAAGCTCTTTTTTTCCCAGAGACTTTTACACTTTCTTGTCTTCTTATCTCAGTATTATCAGACTCCACCTTTGGACAAATGGTGCATTTTAAGGTACAACTTTGTGATTATTAAAATAAGAAGGACCATAATATTGGTCTACATGAAAGCTTGTAATCAATTATTGTGTTTCCATGGGCTATCTTTTGCATTAAGTAAGGATATGTTTTCTTTAAGTTTTTTCTTTGAACTTTCTTTTCTTTTCTGATGTTTCATGTTGAAGCATTATCGCTTTAAATATGTTTGAATGTTGTGATGATGGGTGTAAATCCTGTTTGAATTTATAGAAATAACTTGCATCTGTTGTAAACCATAGTGGAGACAAAATAGAAATATGGAAAGTTCTTATTTATTGGATAGTTAATATTGTGTTGAAACCAAGGTTCCTCAGACATTATTCTTTAGTGCAATGTTAAACATGAAATGTCAAATTTTCACTTGGAAACCATTCAGTATTGTAGTGTGAAAGAGAGAGAGAGAGAGCAAGAGAGAGAGGACTCAAAATTTTTACAGTGCCCTGTCAGCAGGCAAGCAACAGGATACATATTCTGCTTTACTGCATGCCAGTTAATTATTCATTTTATACTTATTTGCATCTTAGCAAAAACATTCATTCTGCACTTCAGCAGCGCTTAACAGTATAGTAGAAATTCTCAGGTGTAAAGCTATAGAGTGTTTTGTCTATTATCCAGTGTTCACAAGAAGATAACTTTCTCCTAGTTGCAAAAAGCTTCTCATTTCTCTTTTGTCGGTGTCAGAGAACATCTGTCTATAGTCTCAGTACATTTATTTAACAAGTGAGTGTACGTCAATTGTAGATTTATTGCTAAAATTCATGTTATAGGGTTACTTGATGCATTAAAATGTGATGGCCACCCTCCAATCCTGTATCATAATGATAAATGTGGATTCAATATTTAGTTGTTTTTAAAACATTGAAACTGTAATAATGATGTTTGAGCTGCTTTATCAAGCTGTGACTGCTCTTTAGCAATTACGTTTTAAATATACAATTGCCAAATTATTCATTCCTTCTTCCCTGTAGCCTCGTGTGATTCTACTGCACATGTATTTTATTATTTATACAATGAAACTAAACTGTAAATTACCAGCTGTATGATACTGTGTTAGCAAAAAATTACTGTTTTTTCCACCAACCATTATTTTCATGAAGCAGTGTGTTGAAGTGGAAGTAATATTAAAGATCCAAATATTATGCAGGTATTTACAAAAAATATCAATACTGGTACATATCATTCAGTTACTTCAGCTATGTGTTGACTAATCAGCTTAATTTATACTGCTGCAATTTATATACTCTAAATCATTAAAGCTATAATAAGCACCCATATTCAAGTCTCATCTACTGACTCTGCTACTGTCCTCTAAACTGTACAGAGCATCTTATTATAATTCCAAAATCATGATAATTTGATCCAAAAATTGCAATATATGCAGGTCAAGTCAGTTTTATTTATAACGCCCATAACAAAAATCACAAACGTCTCTCAGTGGGCTTTGCTGTCTGTACAGCATTCAACACCATCTGTCATTATACCCTGAATATTAATAAGAAAAAAGCTTCCCATGGTGACAGTGATGATGTTATAAATGAAAATAACTGATAAATAATTTAAGCAGCTCAAGGCAGCACATTATTTGCTATTAATCTACCAGTGTCAACACTCACACTGTAGTCAATATTAACTTTCTGCTAGCAAGGCTGACATCTACTGGACTTTGAGGGCCCTGCAATAGTAGTGAACAAATTTAGCTAGACCTCATCAGCATTTCATACAATCCATAGTTTGCCTTCTATTCATCACAAATGTTTGATGTGGAAATTTTGACAGATTCTGTTATTTGTACTGTTTGACAATCATTTTATTTTATGTTAGACTGTGACTAACTTACAAAACTATTTTATGTTAATACATAAAATAACTTGAACAGCACTTGATGTTGGTGCAGCTGTCATAACTTGAAACATTTAGTGCTTGGAAGAAAATCGTCTCAGGAAGTAACTGGAGCTCTTCCTCCACATCAAGGCTTGTGCAATAGCTATTTAAAATAATATGATTTATTTGTTCTTTTTCCTTTTACATTACAATGACAATGATACGCACAGAGGAAATGAAAACTGATTGTTTGCAAATGCTCTTTGTTAAAGTTGTGAAGAGTGCATCTATAACTCAATCCTTAGTTTCAAGATTTCTTACACAAAAAATAATCTTTAATGCAAATATTGTAGTATTAAGTACAAGTGATCTTAGCTGTACTCCATTAGCTCACCCCACTTTTGCTATATTTAATGATAGATGAAAAGAAGGAAGACCAGATTTATCCATCTTGAAAACTTAGCCTTGGTGTTGTTGCCTATTTGTCATCTTATCGATTCCTCAGTCAATCTGTCATACCAGAGCTGGAAGCTTGGACTTTCCACTTGGACTTGGACCATGCTGTATTTTATAAACCATTGACTGGAGGGTGCAAAAGTGCCATTCCGATAGAGGTGATCTTTCTCTTTGGGAGAAGGCTGTCAAAGTTATAGCTGTACAGAAATCAAACTGAGGCAACATTCATGCAGTTTGAACAAAAAACAAAACAAAAAAAAACCAAAAAATTGGGAAAGCAATATAAAAAGGCAAGCTTTGGTCAAATTATTTGGTTTAATTTTTTTCTTTAACTTCTACTCCATATAAGAATAATGGTGGCATCAAGCCAAAGAGCCCTGGTATGGGAGTAGCAATTAACCAGCTTCTTCTAGTGATTCTTTGTATTTTAAATCAAGGATCAGAGTTTAAGACACATTGATTTATTTATTAGACAAAGAAGAAACCAAGTGTCTTACAAATTTTAATGTGATCCAAACACTTATTTTTCCCTTCAGTAAGGACATCCATTTGCTAAACTATAGCCAAAGGTTATTTGTTTTATGTTGCTATCAGCAAAACTATAATAATACATTCCTTAATAAACTGAGAAGTCTGAAGTTACAGGCTGTTCACAGTTAGGGATTTTGAAGGCCATCTGAAGGGAAATGATTTTACACATGATCTCTTATACATAAAATCTCTTTTTTTGAAAGTAACTGTCAGGTTTAAATCCTATACATCATACAGTACAAAATTTTTTAACAGCCTGCGACACTTTATGCATATGCTCTGCCATACATACAATTAGGAACGCAGATTCCTGGGTCAATAGCCTTGTGTCCCCACCCCTATGTTTTTAACTGTTTTAATTGTACCACTTGAAACATGTGCATGGACGGCGGTCATCTTTCACTGGTCTATCAGGGTTGATGTATGGGTCTGAGCTCTAATAGCCTCTTTGCTCTCCAGGCACAACATCACTTATAAGAGACACACTTAACAGCAATTAATCATGCTGAATCACACCCACAGGGTCTCTTTCACACACTGCTTTCAAGCCATTTTGGTGATTATTTTGGCAAATGTTAGGTAAACTACTAGAAGAAAATTAGGTTCAGCCAGTTTCCCAGAAAATCTGGGTTTGATTTGGTCAGGGTTATTGTTAGGGACAGATACCTGTAATTCCAACAAGATCAGCAAAGTAAGTGAAGTCTCTGAAGTTATTTTTATTCATAAAAATGAGAATAAGTAAATAACTAAATAAATCCAAATTAATAACACAAATAAATATACTGGTTTTGTCCTCACCAAATTCTTCTTTCAAACATTCACAGTGTACAACTGCATGGACTGAATAAGAATGGTGAACAGTTCAAAGTGAATCCCAGGGGTAATGACACTAACAAACTACAACTAGAGGAGTTAACAAATCAGAAGTCGGTGAAAAATGATAGTGCAGGTTAGTGCTATTTAGACTTATAAACTGTTGATTTGTAACAAATATTTTAAAAGGTTAAAAAGTAACAAAGGAAGTAAAAATTCTGGTATTGTAATATCTACAGTAAACCAACTGTCTTTAAATGCAGATTTGATAAAAAAGGCTCAGAGCAACAGCTGAAAGCTTAAAGAAATTATTAAGAATCATTAAAGCTTTGTCAGGTTTTTTAAGGATGCCAAGGAAAATGTTTTGTGGAATAATGATCGAAAATTGGTCTAATGCTTTCGGAAGAACACAGGATGCTTAGAAAAAAGGAAAGTGAGATGAACGTTTATTGTAAAATACAGTGAAATATAGTGAAGGAGAATCATGAGATCCACAGCAATTTATTCCAGGCTAAAGGAAGTCGGACCTGATACTGACTAAGACCAGAAAAGTTTTAATAGATATCTTATAAGAAACACTAAAGATTGTAGTTGTGTGCTATTACCTGAAACACACTGAACATATCTTCTGTTTCAACTTAAATGTAGATCAAAATAAAAAAAGATAAAAAATATAGTGGCTACACTTCTTGTTGTAATTCACAGATTTTTTTTCAATTTTTAATTTTATAATTTACCATAAGTGTTCATATATATATATATACATATATATATATATATATATATATTGCTGTGAGTTCAGTACTGACATTTCAGACCACTTTTTTCATGATAACTAAATCCCCCTCCCCAAAAAACATCCCTACTTTATTTATACTATATGAATATTCAGCCCAAATTCAAGTGCCTCACACACCTAGTTTCTAAACATTCAGGAGTTTCTTGTAGAGTGCAAGTTGAATGTGAGTTGTAACCTTGCAACTGCCTCACAGTTGGTAGGGTGAGGTTGGGTCCCACTGGATTTTAACATGACGTGCTCTGTGGTTTGCTCTCCCATCTTCAGTTCTTTTTGTACTTTTCCATCTGCTCCCCTCCTCAGCCCCCTCTACGTACTTTGGTAGCCCCCCTTTTTATTTCTTCCCCCTGCATCTCTGTAATTGGTCATTTAAATGAAAAAAGCCTTAAATTGGAGGATTAGAGGGTCAGGTCTCTCTCTCTCTCTCTCTCTCTCTCTCTCTCTCTCTCTCTCTCTCTCTCTCTCTCTCTCTCTCTCTCTCACTCACATACACACACACACACAGAAAAAGAAACGAAAAGAGTCCCATGGTAATATGGCAGACAGTCTCCAAGGGTTGTCCTTAAGAACAAAAGCATCTGGAAGAGGCCTCCTTTGCTCTCTCTGTTACCCTGGTTACAAGCTGGCAGGTTGTGCATGTTTGCAAAGTCTGTGAGTCTGCAATGTAAGCATTTGCTATGTCGGCTAGGTTCCTTACTGAATAATCCACTAGATTTAAGATTAATAATAAAAAGACTGTTTTTAATTTCAGTGACAGTGCTGAGAATGATATGAGTCTGATGATAAGCATTACAAATTTTGTGAGGAAAATCTAAACAAATTAGAGTGACTATTAGTCAGTGGAAGGCGTTCAAAACTTTAAACGTCTGCCCAAGTGTGCATTTGTCTCACTGTGTGTACAAAAGTGTGCTTGTATACAGTATGTGTATAGACAGGATAGCTGGCAAGCAACTGTCACCACGTGGCAACAGCCAACCACGCTTCACTTCTGGCCACGCCAAGCTCTCCAATTACAGAAGCCAGCTCTGCCAAAAGCCCCCTCTTTTCCTCTCAATAGATGGGATGACTGGGCTGCATCCTCTGACACACACACAAAAACACACACACACGTATACACACACTCCTTTCCTTTCCTCTCTTCGCGTGGTGCACCTGCCTCCCCCGCTTTCCAGGCCAGCTCAACTCCTATGAAAGGGGCTGAGCTCTTTTCTTCCAGAAAGCTAATCCAACACCTGTCTTTAGGCTTTATACTGGGAGTACAGGACTGTGTGCTGTGAGAGTGAGAATGCAAGAATACAGTATGTGTATAGGACAGTGGAAGAGAGGGTTTGTTTCTGAGAGATCAAGAACAAAAAAGAAATAGTGTGTATGTGGCCCTTTTGTATGAGGATCTGAAAACTGACATACGGAGACTACAAGGCAGACTATTCTCTTCAGCTGCGATACCTTTTCAAAGGACATTTGGGCAATAGTTTGGGTTTTATTTTGCATGGGGGCAGATTAACTGTAAAATAAGGCCAAAAGAGTTTTCATTTTACTGTTAATGTCACCCACTGTAACTGTTGAATGTCTGACTGTGGCACTGACAGCGCCTACACAGCATGTTCCCATCACATTATACAACAAATAACAAAGTGACACTAAAGTAATATATGTAGCCATATTGTATGTGGCTCAGAATTAAATGTTGCTTGTTACGTCAAATGCATTGTTGAAGGGATTTACGATTCGCAAGAGGAATGTTTGGTTATGATTCAGATTAGACTTCTATTTGTTTTTACTTTTGGCTCATTTCTGTCTCATCTTTGGTTTGCACCCCTTTGAGTCATGTTCTTTCTTATTGTCATATGGGAACTCAACCGTAATGAATCCTGACTTATACCCCTAGAAAATATGGTGGAAACCAGTGCATGCTTTTTTTGTGTACAGAGCAGAGATGGTGTTCTTGTTGCTCTATTTAGGAACATAGGGGGTGGGGGGTGGTTGTTGAAATATTTTTTGCCATTTTTTACAGGCTTTAATTTAACAGTATGACTCACATCAGGCCCTTTGAAGATTCGCCTCCAGCAGCAGGGGTCTCTCAAATTGGAAATTGGAGGTAAAATAAATCTAAGATTGCTTCCCTCCCTGTAGGGTCCCAAAAATGGCTGCAGGGGAGATATTAGAGAAAGGGCTAAGAAGGAGAGTTAGATGGATAGATGGCAGTGGTAAGGAAGAAAGGAGGGTTAGGGGAAGAAAGAAAGAATTAAGAAATAAACAGAGATGTGAGAAAATTGCAGAGAAATGTAGAGAGAAGGAAGAAATAAAGTTAATGGAGTTTTATTCACTTTAGCCATCAGGGCTGCAAAAAAGTAATTTTACTGACAAAGGACTCCGTGTGAGTGCATGTTTTCATGTGCAAGTCAGTGAGTAAGAATGGACCTTTTAAGCTTTCAAGTGTGGCATTAGCAGCCTGTGGAAATGAACATGGGATTATTTTTTTGCTGTATGTCTCTCCAGTTTTGGAAGAGTAGTGATAGGATACATGTTACCATTGCATGTCTACATCAAAATAACATTTTAATGTAAGTCACAGAAAATGAATGATGTGTCTCACACTTGTGAATACAGTGATGACTAGTTTTCTCTGTCTACCTAAATCCATACATAAAAAAGTAGCCTAGTAGGTAGAATACAGTCTAAATGTGTTACTGTTTTTAGGTCAAGTTTCAGAGATAGCAAGATGTAAATCCAATTGATTGGCCACAAGGATGGGTTTATCAAGGACGAAAGATAGCCATGTGATACAAAATCAGGTTTTAAACCTTATTATAATAAATTTGACATGAATTTATTTATTTATTGATTGATTGATTGATTGATTGATTGATTGCCCCAATTCATCTGACATAAACCATTAATACATAATAAATACATAAGCATTAAGTCACCTACACTTTCTACCTATGGGAGCTTTTGTGACATCCCATTCTAAATCTACAGGTATTAGTATGGAGTTAGTATGGAGTATTTTAACTGGTCTAATAAAACCATAGTATTAACACAGTTAGGAAAGCCACCTTCTCCAGTACAATTCAGTTCAAGTTTATTTTATTTATATAGTGCCAGTTCACAACAAAAGTTGCCTCAAGGCACTTCACACTGTAAGGTAAAGACCAGTCAGTATTAGAGAGAAAACCCCAACAATGAGATGATCCCCTATGAGCAAGCACTTGGCTACTGTGGGAAGGAAGAACTCCTTTTTAACAGGAAGAGACCTCCAGGAGAACCAAGCTCAGGGAGGGGCAGCCAACTGCCTTGACCGATGGAAGTAAGGGGAAAGAGAAGAGAGAAAGGAGAGCAAAGAGAGAAACAGACTACTGGAGAAAGAAGACATTTAATGCCATGCAGCAGTAGCAAATAATTACATGGGGAGTGAAAAGAGGTGGGTGGAGAAGAAATGCCCAGCAGATCATAAGAAGCCTCCCAGCAGCCTAAATCTATTGCAGCATAACTAAGCCCTAATATAGGCTTCATCAAAAAGGAAAGTTTAAAGCCTAATCTTAAATGTAGGGAGGGTGTCTGTCTCCCTAATACAAACTGGGAGCTGGTTCCGCTGGAAAGAGGCCTGATAGCTGAAGGCTCTGCCTCCCACTTTAGGAACCATAAGTAGGCCTGCACTCTGAGAGCAGTGCTCTGTTGGGAAAATGTGGTACAATGAGGTGTTAAAGATAGGATAGAGCCTGATTGTTCAAGATTTTGTATGTGAGCAGAAGGATTTCAAATTCAATTCTTGATTTAACAGGGAGCCAATTGAGAAAAGCCAATATAGGAAAAAAATTATCTCTCTCAAAAACAAAATCATCATGAGATCATAGCCGGTGATACCACGGTTACTTCTTTAATTTGCTTTTTTGCTGTTGTTGTTTTTGTTATTTTTCTTTTAGACTGCAATCAACATCTGCTCAAACATGTTTGGTCAATATTACTGGGACTATAAACCCACATCACTTTAACACACATACATACAGCTACATTTTTCTGAATGCCTTAGAAGTAAAGTATTCTCACTTTTCCACTGCAATAAAACCATAATAGTTTCACTAGGTATTGGCTAAGTAGAGCTGGTGAAACTGGGAGCAAGATGAAAAAGAACGACTGGGCCTTTTCTCACTCTAATTCTCAAGCTCACACATATGCACACACACACACACACACACACACAGAAGCCAGGCTGTTAAACTCATATCAGAGACTCACTGGATTACCATATCTGGGTGAGATAAAGAAGCAGACGATGGTTACTTAACTTTGACTTAATGTCCCCCATCTGCCTTTTTCTATCACTTGCTCTGTCTGACTGTCTATCTTTGTGCATAACTAAAGACATTTTTATTCTTGCTCACTCTGTCATATTTTATGACTAATTGTCTGTGTGTTTGTATTTGCATTTTTTAGTGCTGTTGTGTTTCTTTCTGTTTCCTGTCCCTGCATTTGGCTGATGATTATATTAGTGAAAGCACATTCAAATGACAATAACTTTCTTATCATAATACACCCACCATGAGGCTGGGGGTTATTCATTTTTACATTTAACTGGACTGTCTGTCAATTCATAGTACTGACACTCCAAATCATGGAGAGAAAAATCCATGATTTTTCTCTCCATGAGAAAAATCATGGACTAATCCACAGTGCGCACAGACAGAGGTATATACAAAATTTCCAGCATAGTTTCACAAAATGTCATGACAATGGTGCATGGGATAGGGGGCCATCTCAGATAGAACCTCCATATATGTGTGTGTGTGTGTGTGTGTATATACATATATATATATATATAGCTGTGTGCGTATTTCGGTTATTTTCGGAATGAAGTTCAGTTATTTTTGGAATGCACTATATATACAGACATCATCCCACAATTAATTTAATCCTCAGTATACAAAACCTCTAATGCAAAAAAAAAAATTATATATATATATATTCTCTATGTAGCAATAGCTCACATTTGGCAGTAGTTCTAAGCATTTGATTCAAACATATCCATAATATATAGTTATAAAGGGCAGTCGCATTTGTGAATCAGTGCATCAATTATTTTATCAGTTTGATTTTAGCTCAACTAGTTAATCATAGCTTTATAACATATTGGTATTTGAAGGTCTAAGTACAGTGTAGACTTAACCTTCCCCGATTGCCTGATTATGTTAAGTATTCCAACTGGACATTTCCAAGCGCCAATGATAATGAAATCAGTCCACATTACATTCTACAGTTTCATCTGTTGTACAATTTGAATAACGGTGATCCATGGACATGAATGTTCCATTTGAATCAATTGTAGTTCAAATGTCACAGCCATAGATAATTGTAAGATCGACCCTGGAGTGACGGTTAAGAAACCAAATGCACTGAAACATATGAATCTCCATTTTGGAGTAAGTTAGTCTTTCCATTTATCAGAACCTAATGGTGCTATTAGGCAGCTCATTGGCATTTGCTGCCCCACAAAATGAATTCATCCATGTTGCTGTTCATCCCAAAAGGGGTCCATGTTAACATACGCAAACATAAATTCAGTGCACACATACAAACTGCAGTACTCTGCAGGCATAATGATATTTTATTCACTTCCCTTTCACCTGCCAGTTTAACTGAGATTTTCTTTCTCAGATTCAGATTTCTTTATCAGACTTCTCTGATTAAGTCCCAGGGGTATAAGAGGAAATATAAACTCTGCTATTTACAATAATTCACATAGATAAGGTGAGCCTGTTTTGATCATGCATGCAAGAATGTGTTCTTAGGCACAGACTAATCATTTTGTATCTGCAATAAAACAAAAATATAACCAAATGGCTGCAGTGTAAAGTGGTCTTTAACAAACTGGAATGGAACAAAGAGAACAAACATACAGTAAAAACATGACAACAAGGGGGAGTTATTACTGCCAATCTGAAAGGGTCTATAGTGGCTTCACTGAAAATTTAATTCTCAGTTGACTAGAGTAAATGCAAAATGTAAAAGTATTGCATAAACGCACATTGTGGACCTCATTCTTCAAGCTGATATTCAATTTTCTACAATAACAGATAAATGTGCTTTAAAATGACAAGAGATTTACTCTAGCTACACATGCTCTTACATACTGTCACTGCCAACCAACTAGCAGAGCAAACCTTTTTTTACCTCCTTTTTAACATCTCTTACTTTCTTTCTTGGCCCCTCTCCTCTTCGTTCTCTCCAATTTCAAGATACCTATCTTTCCAATCTTTTCTCCCCCGTGTCTTTCCTTTCCCTCTCACTCTGTCTCTCTCCCTTTTCTAATTTTCCTCAGTGACGGATCCCCCACCTGCCTCAGATAATAAGATACTCCCACAGGCCTGTGAGACTCATTTCTCCTGCATCCATCACTCCCAGAGTCACATTACTGCCCTTTACAAGCACCAGGATGTTTTTCTCCTTAATTGTAGCCGTATACATACCTCATCCCGCCAGTAATAATAAATGGTCTTGTCCTCCATTATAGCCATTAGGGAGCTCACACTGAGAGCAGCATGCCGCCCACAGTGAGGAGGGCTTGTTTGGTATTGGTTGCTGTAGCCAAGCAGTGGAAGAATGCCCCTGCAGTCTGGAAACACATGTTAGGACATTCAGTATCTTGAATAGGTGTGCATAACAGAGGTAGTGTCAGTCTGAGTCCCTCTTATTGTTCCACAGAATCACAGAAGTAAATAAAAGCACCAGGTTGACAGAATATTAAGAAAGAAATGACTGGGTCTCAAGAGATTAACATCACATTATGTTCTTGCAACCAGATGTCTCAGACAGCAAGCAATGTAATCAAGAAAACAGTAGTAACCAGTCCGTGCAGAAGATGGCACTATGTTCCCATTACATTGCTCATAGCATCAAATGTACTGTAGTCACAGAAGACCAGGTGACTGAAAATCACACAAAACATTAAAAGCTGGATACACAGCAGGTCTTGAATGAAATTGTAAAGGGTGAATGACAAACTGTCTGAAAGCCTATGAATTTTACAGCAATGGCATTTTGATACAGTTGGAAACCCTGATCATGCAAATATTTTGTTATGCCGAAATATTCTTATCACATTATTCTGCAGGTTGGGGTTTAGGAATGAAGTCACTGCTTGTAGAGCAGTGATATTAGATGTCTGTTGTGTCTCTTAAATCTTAAAGTCTGTGTGGTCATTGTGTACACACTGTGTATTTCTTTTTTTTGTAAGCAATAATTAATCAGAACTTAGCAATCCCCTCTCGCCCCCGTGGGCAGTCTATCCTTCTACCTCGGGTCCTCTACCAGAGGCCTGGGAGCATGAGGGTCCTGCGCAGTATCTTAGCTGTTCCTAGGACTGCGCTCTTCTGGACAGAGATCTCGGATGTTGTACCTGGGATCTGCTGGAGCCACTCGCCTAGCTTGGGAGTCACTGCACCTAGTGCTCCGATTACCACTGGGACCACTGTTACCTTCACCCTCCACATCTTCTCGAGCTCTTCTCTGAGCCGTTGGCTCTTCTCTAGCTTCTCGTGTTCCTTTTTCCTGCTGTTGTTGTCATTCGGTATCGCTATATATATATGTATACATTCCTCAAGCAAACTTAAGTTCAGTTCAGTATGACATACAGTAAAATGTATAATATGGAGCCTGTCAGGTTAACCTATCAGACTATAAGCCTGCAAAAATATTAATAAAATAATTAATCATGAACTCTTTTACTTCTTTTGGCTGCTCCCGTTAGGGGTCGCCACACTGGATCATCTGCCTACTTTTCACCAGATCCCTTGAAGCCTCTTTTCTCACACCAACCCTCTGCATGCCCTCTTTCACTTCATCCATGAACCCTAGCTGTAGTCTTCCTGTTCTCTTCCTGCCTGCCAGCTCCATCTTCAACATCCTTTGTCCAGGACTGCTACTTGCTATTATCCCTCCTCTACACATGTCCAAACCATCTCAGTCTTTCCTCTCTGACTTTGTCTCCAAACTTTTCAACCTGAGCTGTCCCTCTGATGTACTCATTTCTAATCCTGTCCATCCTGGTCACTTCCAGTGAAAATCTCAACATCTTCAACTCTGCTGCCTCCAGCTCTGCCTCCTATCTTTTAGTCATCAGCCAGCTCTTTCCCTTTACCAATCATTGTCCCTTCCTAAGATGCCTTCCCCCTCTCCTCCCCTTCTGTCTTCGACAAAGAGTAGCATAGTTTCCACCAGCACCTTGTCGGCTAAAGGCACCGTAGGTGGTCGTTGTTAACCCTGGCCTTAACCTTCCCAGTACGGAAGTTGTATTATGAATCCACATGTTTGATTTGGTGAAGATTTTACACCAGATCCCCTTTCTGATGCAACCCTCCCCATTTATCAATGCTTGGGACAGCACTAGGAGTGCACTTGTTTGTCCCCCCATGGCTGGGTTAAAACCCAGTCTAGATCAGTAGAAGAAAGAAGTAAAAACTCAACCTTCATATAAAAGTCTAATTTCTGTGGGTACTTTTTTGTCTTCTATGCTAAACTCTGTTTTTCCAACACGTACTACTCAGTGTTGTCCATTATCCAGTTTAGCACCCTTACATCGTGTTACCCTGAGACGTTTCATCTCTTTTTCAGTTTGCTGTCATGTCTGTCGCTATATGTGCCAGATACCAACAGGCCAATTTACAGATGGTGACACGAGAAACGGACAAGGAAATCATTACAGACACATTCATAAATATTGGCTGTTCTGTTCTTTTAATGGTCAAGCTCAGAAGTTTAAGGTATGGGAGTCCTGGAGCTAAAAGACTCAAGGATAGATCAATGTCAGTCGTCAGGGGGAATGAAAGCCAGTCTGGTGGAAAAGGGGGGAAAAAGGAAGGAGCTTCAGGCACTGAAAAGTCATATCATAGAGTCGTCAGGGTGGGCTGTGGTGGTTTCAAATCATGAATTCTTTAATGTACTAAGTCCAAATGGTCCCCTGTGCCCCTACACTGCCTTGCCTGGGAGTCTGAAAATAATTGAGGACTTGAGCTAAGCAAAGAGGATGGGGGTGAGTAAAAAGAGGGAAAGAGGATGCAAGACAAAAAGAAAAGAAAGTACAAAAAAGGAAAAATTAGAGAATGAGTAAATGACACAACAAGAGAAATGGAGACAGCTCTGCAAAAATTATCTTACCTTTACCCTTACACAGCTCTCTTATGACTCAGGGGCCACCATTTGTTCAGTCCTCCTTCCACTGCATCACTCACACTCATGATAAAGCTCTGGTGGAAGGTGGGAGGTAATCTAGTGGCATTTCAGGGAATAGACCTCAGAGGAATACTTCTTTCATCTAAGGTCATTAATCGCAACGTCAAATCATCTCACTCGTAGATCAATAGCAAAGTCCTATGCTTGAAATGAAGGCATGAAAAGTAATGCTGAAGTATAAAATATATGAGATATGTTCCCCCTCAGCAAGTTTTTAGCTAGGTCAGTAAGTCGGTGTTATGTGACCTTTCAGATTATGAATGAGCTGATCCTGAGGTGTGGTTGTTTATGTTATGATTACAGAATCAAAACTTCTGATAAGCATGTTATTACTATTATTATTATTATTATTATTATTATTATTATTATTGTGTCTGAACAATTTCAGTGCCTATGGTATGTGCTCAAAAAGATTGTAATAGAATTTAATGTGTTTAATAATAACTGCTACACAGAGGCTGCAGTAAAACTAAGGTTCTAAAATCAAGGTTAAAAACATTGCTCCGGGCAGCAGTCCTTGATCAGTGCTGTTTGGGAGCAATGATAATTGCCTTTCCTGGTTTCTCAGTTCACTGAATACTGGCCACTAGCTCTCTTAGCTGGTTGGGTGTTCATTAGAAGTCCTCATTCAGTAGTTAGAAAGGATATGAGTTTTCAGCCAGCCTATTAAAGGCCAAATGTCACCAATTTAACTGTGTGCAAGGCTCATAAAAGAAGTCATGCATGCTATTGATGTTCAGTACCTTTCCATTCTTCATAACGAGCTGCTTGCAGAGAGGTGCACTATGTACAATGGATATCTTTGGACTTTATATGGGAAAGTAATGAGTATGCCTATTCCATTACAATTTTGTGTCTGCATGCTACAGATAAAGATTTTTTAAAAACCTTATTTATCTGTTTTTTTTTCACTCTCTTGGTTTGGTAAGATATGAAAAAAGGCAGGTAAAACTATGATTAGGAAACATTTTTAATAATCTAAATTTTCAGCCCACTAAATTTTAAAATACTCACAAGGATGACTACTAGATATATACAGTATATATAAAATAATCCCCTCTCGCCCCAGTGGGTGGTCTATCCTTCAAGCTTGGGTCCTCTACCAGAGGCCTGGGAACGTGAGGGTCCTGTGCAGTATCTTAGCTGTTCCTAGGACTGCGCTCTTCTGGACAGAGATCTCGGATGTTGTACCTGGGATCTGCTGGAGCCACTCGCCTAGCTTGGGAGTCACTGCACCTAGTGCTCCGATTACCACTGGGACCACTGTTACCTCCACCCTCCACATCTTCTCGAGCTCTTCTCTGAGCCGTTGGTTCTTCTCTAGCTTCTCATGTTCCTTCTTACTGATGTTGCTGTCATTCGGTATCGCTACATCTATCATTACAGCCGTCTTCTTCCGCTTGTCTACCGCCACTATATCCGGTTGGTTAGGCACCACCATTTTGTGAAATGAGGTGGCTCATTTTGCCACCTCTCAAGGCTTTCCTCCACCTCCTCCCTACTCTCACTACAGATCCCAATGTCATCTGCAAACATCATTGTCCACGGAGGCTCCTGCCTGACCTCATCTG
>VUQH01083698.1:0-34589 GCA_015106775.1 Etroplus canarensis
CGTTGTTAACCCGGGCCGCGACCGATCCGGTATGGAAGTCGTGTTATGAATCCGCATATTTGATTTGGCAAAGTTTTTACGCCGGATGCCCTTCCTGACGCAACCCTCACCATTTACCCGGGCTTGGGACCGGCACTAGGACTACACTGGCTGGTGGGCATCAAAATATTCTGCCAACTATATCAGTCCAACATTTACTTTAACTGAAGGTTAAAAAAAAAGCAGCAAACTGTTAGAATGTGGCCAGGAGAATAATAACTAACAAATTGATGAATCAGCAAAATAGTTGCTAGATTGAATGATCTTTTTGATCCAGAAATATCTACTTTGATTTGTGAAATTTTAAAGCAAAAAGAAGCTCACTGAGCTCCGTAGCGGCCTTATCTCAACTGCCAAGTCAGCAGATGCATAAAAAAAATCTGTAAATTAATTTATCACATCAAGGTGATGAGTTTGAAAAATAACAACAGCGCTTGTGAGTACGCCTATAGTACACAGGGCAATGACTGTATGAATGGTTGATCAGACACATGAAGCGGTTCATTATAACAGTTGCTGCAGTGATGACTTATTTTCTCTCTTTTCTACATGTCTTTCACCATCTGTTTCAAAAATAAGACCATTTTTGTTTGCCTTGACAGATAATATAATGATGCATCCTGTGTCTATTGTGTTGTTGTATTACAGTGCCACAAAGTTAAGGGTTTGGTTTGGCTGTGCAGCAGCAGCAGCTGAACTCCTCCCAAATTCCCATCGAGGAGCAAATATACACACGTGCTTCAGTCAGGCTCAGAGTTTCCACATTTGACCAGAAAGGGTGGAGTTGTCTTTTGGCTGCCTATTTACTGTGAGTCTGGTAAAGCTTGTGGCTGAAACGAGCTTGCAACTATTCCTGGATGTAAAGACATCAATTCTGAGGCATAAAGAGTATTTGTGCCTTTATTTTGGAACTAGAATCCGTTTTTGCTTGTAAAATGTTTGTTTATAAAGGTTTTTTTTATAATGTCTTATGTTACTGAGTAGCTGTAAAGCCCTGCTTGGCTCAGGCATTCTAGCAGACTATGTGGGCTTTTTTTACATACTACAAAGTGGTAATCCTTGTCAATATTCACTGATCAGCACTTAAATCACATTTCATTGATAGAAAAGGTTGTGTGTTTCATTGCATGAGAGGAAGTCTGTGTACTTTCATTTTCCATATAGCTCCTTCCACTGGTGAGGGGTCACTGAGGTCACAAATTTCCCAACTAAAAACATAATATCAGAGCTATTTATTGTGATCTTTTCCAAAAAGCAGCTTAAAACATTGGACTGACTACCGGACTCTTTTGCTTGCTTTTTCCAAAGTGCAGAAGCTTGTCGACTGGTGCCTTTCTTATCTAAAAATGGCATCAATAAACATCAGCATGAGGCAGCTGTGTGTGTCTCCAGATAAAAGACCACCCCATTCTTAACGGCTGCCAGTAACACCACAACAGACCCCAGAGTTCCAGCCAAGGAGTCTGAAGCTCCACCAGAATCCAAACACAACTCAAAAGAGCTCACATTTCAGACACAGTGGGAGGTAGCCAAAAGGCATTTTTAAAAAAACAGAAAGTGACTAAAACTAAGCAGAATGACAGTCTAGCCTCTCCCTCTATTGTGAGGTTTATTCTAAGCTGACACATCCCCTGAAATTTGTGACTTTCTTACAACAAATGTGGCTAATTACACGTCTATGTTCAGTCTCAGTGTCAGTATCACGTTTGCATATTCTCACAAGCATCTGAAATAATGTGGAGATCAAATGTGAAAACTGTACTCATTCTGTGTCAACAGTCATCACTTTAAATGCTCTATCACCATAAATAGAAAAAGAGACAATAGAGGAACCATGTGATTATATAACAGCCATTCCTGTGGAGTCTAAAATAAGTGCAGGCACTTAAAGAGGTGATTTGGTCTTGGCAAGTCAGAGCAAACTAAACAAACGTTCCCAGATATTTAATTAATGTAAAAAGAATGGGGCAGAAAAGCCAGATAAAGATGAGCTGATGTTGATGATGACGAGGAGGAGGAGGAGGAGGAAGGAAGAGAATCAGCATGTGAGCACAAAAATACAGTAGTTGTGTGTGTGTTTGAGGAACAGAGGAGGGAGAGAACAGATGGAAATGCTGCATGTAACAAGTAACCCATGTTAACCCAATGAGGTTCCTACTTCTGCTTTGTGACGAAAACTAATGTCAGGCCTCAGATAGCAAATGAGAGAAGCTGTGACAAATGCTCAACATTGTGACATGGACATTTTATCAGCTAGCTGTAAAAACTACTCAGAGCTACAAGATATGTCCAGATTCTTCTAGTGATGAGTGTAAGCATCACCTCTGTAAATGTCAAGCCAGGCCTCAGCAATCTGCAACTCTGAGCATGCAAATTGCAGAATCTGTGGACTGTGTAGGCATCTAGTGGTCAAAGAGCATTATGACACTCAGAAGATGAATTCAAATAAAAACAATGCAGGAAATATGTTTATTAGCTGAAAGCTGATGTTTAATAACAATTAATTAAGACAGACAAAAGTGAAAGCATTTGCCAAGAATGTTTTCATTAATCAAGTTATGTTAATGGTAATGGTAAGTTAAAATAAACTTCATGAAAATCCCATAATTAGGATTAGGCATCACACAAACACTCTGGTTAAGGTTAGAAATGAACATCTGGATGGGATTAATAAATATGTACAAATTGTGTCACATCATGCAAATAAAAGTCCCTTGGTTAGGCATCACACAAACACTCTGGTTAAGGTTAGAAATAAACACCTGGATAGGGTTAGTAAGCATGCTTGATTAATGAAAACATTCTTGGCAAATGCTTTCGCTTTCGTCTGTCTTAATTAATTGTTATTAAACATCATATACAAACTTAAAATACGACACACATGTATACAGAACAGTTTCCACTCATATCAAAGAGGGTCACTATTGCTCAGAGGTTTTTTTTTTGCTCATTATTCAGCAAAGTATGAGAGGCAAAGCTGAGATAGTTTGGACACATGCAGAGGAGGGATAGTGGATATACTGGGCAAAGGATGTTGAAGCTGGAGCTGCCAGGCAGGAAGAAAAAAAAGAGGCAGACCACAGAGAAGGTACATATATGCAATTTCCCCCTGGGATCAATACATTTTTCTGATTCTGATTCTGATTGTTATAGTGAAGCAGGACATGCAGAGGGTTGGTGTAAAAGAAGAGATGCAGGGAAAAAGTGTGAGATGGAGGCAGATGATCTGCTGTGATGACCCCTAAAGGGAGCAGCCAAAAGAAGAAAACTCAACAAACTAACCTTTTCCACGATGTGCATCGACACTTCATAAGGCCATTATGCCATGGTGGAGCCTGATAAAGTCGTTTAAATTCCAAAGTATTTATGCAAAAACCCAGATATTACAGTATTATTATGCCACAAGTTTTAATTAAGGCTGCATGGTGACATAGTTGTTGTCACTGTTGCCTCACAGCAAGAAAGTCCTGGGTTCTAATCCACTGGCCAGTTGGGCCTTTCTGTGTGGAGTTTGCCTGATCTCCCCGTGCCTATGTGGGTACTTCTGCTTCCTTCCACAGTCCAAAGACATGTTGCCTGTCTTTCTGTGTTAGTCCTGTGACAAACTGTCCAGATCTGTCCTATGACAGCTGGGATAGACCCCAGCCCCCCTGCGACCCTGAATTAGATAAGCAGAAATAAATGGACATATTTATGTATGTATGGAAGCTTAAATTAATATGGAAATGCAGAATATTAGAAACAGATCAACTTTCTTCTTCTCCTTTCAGCTGCTCCCTTTAGGGGTTTTCCCAGTGGATCATCTGCCTCCATCTCATGCTATATCTTGCATCTTCTTCTGTCACACCAATCCTTTGCAAGTCCAGCATCTCTACAGCCATGAACCTTCAATGTGGTCTTTCTCATTTCCGCCTGCCTCGCTGCTCCAACCACATGAATACTTATTATGATAGTTGCAAGGTTTTGCTGCATAATAACAACTGAAATAATTTCCTTAACCTCCTCGTAGCAGGGCAGTAATTCTGCTACACCCTGGTCTTTGCTGTGTTTTATGACTTTATGGAATCATATAACTGTAATAACTACAATTATTTACATTTTACTTTTTCATTGCTAACAAAACTGAACAACTGTGAAGTGGAGGAGAAAACCTGCTTGTGTTTGTTCAAATAAATCACATTAAATTAGTCTACTTTGATGAGGAATTTAAGAAATATAGCTTTAAGTATAGTAAAAGTAAACAAAAATTAGAAATATTTCAGTTTAATTATGACTGAAGCCCAGCAGTACATCAAGCATACCAGTAAGACAGCAGCGTTGATGGCGAAAGAAATTTTCTCAATTTTCCTCCCTGACTTATTTTTTCTTTTCGGAGTCCATAGTTAGAGGGACTCACACAGGATCATTTATGTGTATACATCAACACAAGTCACTACAAACGAGGTTCAGCAAAATTAAGAGGATAGCTTTCATATTTTTGTATTTTTTCAGGATATGGAGGACCAGGAATGCAAAGGGAATTAAAATAAAGCGTTAAATTAAAAAGCACTAATTTGACAGTAAAAAGAATTTTTACAAAAGAAAAATGTTTCGAAATGAACTATTAATCCATTAATAAATAGTTCAGAGCTCAGTGTGTAGGAGGACTCGTTTAGGAGCCGGAGGGTTGCTGAGGGCCACCGGCTCAAGACCCAGCCGGACCTGGACCAGGTGGCCATCCAAGACCCTCTAGCTCACGACCCTGCCCTGGACCCATATGTGGAGGTGGACCAAAGGCCAGAAAGATGCCATCCTCTGAGCATTCCTGAGGTGCCCTTGAGCAAGGCACCAAACCCCCCACATAGCTCCCTGGCACCTGAAATGGCAGCCTTGATCGCTGGCCTTCCTCATTGCATGCTGCATGGAAAAGTGTGTGTGTGTGTGTGTGTGCATTCAATCTGTAGGAGTGTTGGTGATTCGAATTTCCCCAGATGGGGATTAATAAAGTGGTTTGTTTGTTTTGTTGCCACAGCAGATTAACCTGCATTGGTAATTTGGCAGAGGTTTTATGCTGGATGCCCTTCCTGACGCAACCCTCCACGGTGAGAGGGGCTTGTGTTCCCACCTGTAAACCGCTACACTACAAGGACACTTAAAATTATTTCAAAAATCGCCTTTTTAATTCTGAATTCAGAAATATTTATTAAAAAGAGTTTTTATTTTATTTGTAAATTCCTTTTCCATTTGAAATATTCATAGATTAATAGTTCATTCTTTTTTCCTTTTCATTTTTGAGAGTCTTCTTTGTATCGTCATATTAATAGTTAGTTCGTTTAATCATTAATGCTTTATTTCGATTTCCGGGGCACTCCTGGTCCTCCATAACTGGGAGCCACAGGCGATGGGCTCCAGAGCGCCGTTAGGCGGCGGTAGAGTCCTTCGTGATGGTGACAGTGCTCCACCACACCTGAAGAAGACGTGACGTCGTCAGTTAGTAGTAAATGGCGGTCGCGAACAGGCCGGGCTATAAACATTTCCACGGTTATAACTGTAACTGTCTAATTATCATCAAAGCATGTACTTAGCTGTGTCGAACATGCGGGGTAGTTACAAGATGTTTATTCTCAACTTTCAGGTTGCTTCTTGTGCCGTGCTGACAGGAAGTTTACAGCTAAAAAGACCAAGAAAACGAAACAAGCGGTAAGAGGAGGCAGAGCTGTCAGGCTGCGCTCAGCTCAGACATGCAGGCGTTTATAACGGGGCTTGACACACAGTCTGCGTTTTGCTTATGTGAACAGCTCTTATTGCAGTATCTTTGTTAACTGCTGGCCACTGTCTTGCTTCAGCTGATCGCCAAACTTTAACAAATGGAAAACAAAGAAAAAGACGCGGAGCCCGAAGTGGCCGAGCTCCGCTTGAAAGTTGAGACTCTGAAGCAGGAGCTGAGAGAGTGCAGAGCCGAGCTGGCCAAGCTACAGAAGCAGCTGAGCCACTCCGAAAGACTGCAGCGGAGCACAGAGAGCTACAACGAAGACCTAAGGAAGCAGGTCAGTGCACAGTAAACAAGGTTAACAGCATCTTCATACACCACACATGCTCTGCAGTTTAGTGCTGGTATGGCTTATATATATTTTTGCAATGCCTTAAGATTCATCACTTTTTTCCCAGCTGCAAATTATGTCCCCAAAGGTAAACTTTGTAAATATGTTTTTTTTTTATCTAACAAGGAGGCCCAAACAGAATTTGCTGATTTTTTTTTCATAGTTTTCTGTATGGATCCGGGGGGAAAATATGCAGAATTCTGCACAAGGTGATTTTTAGCTAACTAAACTTAAACCTAAACTGGTCCTTGTGTTTTCCTCCAAGGGGCTGCCACATTGCATGGGTCCAAATTGGTAATTTGGCTGAGTTTTTACACCGGATGCCCTTCCTGACACAACCCTCCATGGTGAGAGGGGCTTGTGTCCCCTCCTTTCACTTATAATGCAAATTTGTAAGCCACTACACTACAGGGACACTAAACTAAACGAGAGAAATAATTTTAGTTAACTGAAACAACAATTAAAAACTAGACTTTGGTAAAAAAAATTAAAACTGACTGAAAGGATATTGTGTGCTTGCAAAACTAACTAAAAATAAAAATATGCAGGAAATGTCTTTCCTTTTAGTCTTCATCAGTTTGGCCAAATTTGGTAAGACAGCCTGTGCTTCTGTATACATAGTTCCCACATGACATCACAACATACCCATATTTTCCGAGCGTTCGCCATTGCTATAGGCAAGCTGTAGGCAGCTGTGCATTCAGGTCACTTGAGGAAACATTGCCAACCCAACCATTAACAAACTAATTGTACACCTCCAGTGACTTGTAGGCCTGGAATTGCTCACTGGTATAAAAGCTGCGTGCCAACACAAGATAATGGTACATGTCATAGTATTGAAATGGTGGAAATGCTGAAACTTCATGGTTCAGCTTTTCCTTTGCTAACGAGTATGGATCCACACCTATTATGCCAATTTTCTCATCGTATCTCTTTCTATCCTCCATACTTAATTATTCTACATAGTCTTTCTTCTTTTTGCCTTTTCACAATTTTGATCACAAGTTGTATCTGATATCAAAACAGTTTAAAATTGATAGACAGCAGTGTAAATAAGTACAGCTTGCCAACAAAGATGGCGTCGCTAGGGAGATCACATGACAAAAAAAATGGGTCTGTGAGAACTATGTATATTGAGATTCAGGATGTCTGCATGATTGTGATTTATCTGCCTTCACAACGTATTAAGGTTGTGTTGTAATTTCTGATCTGAACCTCTTAAATCTTCCCCTGACAAATGCCAGCTGTATTATAATGATCAAAAAAACTAAAACTAACTCTGAAACCAATAAAAACCAAAACTAAACATTTTCTAACAATAGAAGCTAAACTGAAATGAGCAAATCTGCTCTGGAAACTAACTGAACTGAAACAAAAACTCAAAGTGAAATAAAAATAAAACCTAATTAGAAAACTATACTAACTCTATAAAATTAGAACAACTCTAATTCTGAATCTGCTGAGTGTTTTTGCTTGTTACATTATTAACGTTCAGTAAAAAAAATAATTAAAATCCTTTTTTCCTGAGCAGATATGTTACAATGGCAGATTTCAGGACATGTTTTCAGGACAGTCAATCAAAGTCACAGAATCATACATCCGAGACAGAGGGGCTGAAATGGCAAACAATTGCCTAGCAACACATGACTCTTCAAACTCTGCAGAAAACCTGTGGAATTCTGCGGGCGCAGTTTTCGTGTGGGTCTGCTAAAAATATGAAGTTCTCAGTCTGTTCCTCTCATTTTAGCCATTTTTCTTGCTCCATAATTGGATTGTCAAGCAGACAGATGACCCAACACTGCCATTAAAACCCATCATAAATGACAAACTGAACTGTTTGTATTTCAGTCTAGTACTGAATGCAAACCAGTTTCTTCCATTGCTGGCAGTTTTGTGCCAGCAGCTCTGTGTCCTCCACGGTGACTCCGTGTTGTCTTAGGTCATCCACAATGACATCAAGCCATTGGGTGCGGGGCCGCCAGCATTGGAAGAAACTGGTTCACCTGGTTGGCTCAATGCATGGGGAAGGAACGTCTACCCCCTCACAGGAGCCTAATGAATGAATGAATGAACTGAATGCAAACGTGTGGACTACTGTATTGTTACAGTTATTTTGAACAATGCAACTTGTACATCAAAAGTTATGCAGCTCCTTCATCAACTCATGAATTTCAAAATAGACTTAGACTACTTAGGTGGACTAAAAAGCATTTGATTTTGTTACACTTTATTATGAACTATACATTTTATTGCACACATGCACCTCATATTTTTCCTATGCTAATAGTGTATTCTAACGGTGTCTTCATATAGTGCTGTATGTAGGAATTTATTAAGCAGGGATGGTAAATCAGCCTGATCCTAATATGTGTGGCAAAACAAACCTCTGCTCATTTTCCTTCAAGGTTTTCAGTTTTATCTAATAAAAATGCCAAGATTTTTTAAAATCAAAATTCTGTTTGTATTTTTTCAGCATCATGACAAGCACCTCATATGCATTAAAACCTGAAATTAAATCACTTTGAATTTGTGAATTGTTGCAAAACTCCAAACTCTTCAGAGATTTTTGAATATTTGCTCATTGAATGTTTTTAAATATATGTTGGTTCAGGTCGACCAGCTGAGTGCAGAGATTCATGAACGGAAGAAGAAAGATAAAGACAGAGTTGACAGTGAAACTCAAACAGAAGAACATGTATGGACAGAAACTGGTGTGTTACTTTCACATAAACTACATAGACTGATTGTATCGCTTAGTTAAAAACCAGTGTAACTATTTTTATTCCTTTCCAGATTATTACAATTACTACTATGGAGGATACAGTCAGAACACGGAGGGAACAGACACTCAGGAAAGCCTGAACACAGCAACAGCTGATGGTAGTGAGGCAGCAGAGATTATAACACTGAATGAAGCAGCAGTTGCAGATGTACCTGCTCAGCCAGACACCAGTTTAGCAGTCACAACAGAGGTGTGTGTGTTTTTGAGTTAATTTTTAAATATCGCAAATAAGTATAAATGTAGGCTGATGTGGATGTATAAATTAAATACTGCATTTCAGTTATTATTATACCACTGTAAAATTGTGTGTGTGTTTCAGGAACATGATGGAGGATCTATAGCAGATATGTTGAGGGCCACTGCTGAGGAGGCTATGACACAGACTGGGTTTGTGTTTGATGAGACTACTGGGATGTATTATGACCACAGCACAGGCTTCTACTATGACTCGGTTTGTCCACAGTAAAGTTTGGCAGTTTATATTAGAAATCATGTTAGAGAAAGATTAGTCTTTTAATATTCTTTTGATTTTAGATTTTTTTTCTCTCCCTCAGGCCAGTCAGTTGTACTATGATGCCAACTCTGGCATTTACTATTACTATGATGCAGAGAGTGGACGATATCAGTTTCATTCCAGGATTGAGGTTCCTGCTGCACAGATTAGTGCACAACCATGCCAGGAAAAGAATAATGTGGATAAGAAAAGCAGAAAGTTCAAGAAAGAGATCAAAAAATCATTGCAGCAGGATGACAGGGTATGTAACCATGAAATATGTCGATGCACATCTTAAAAATATTACGTTTTGTGACTGACAGCTGGCTTTGGACTTTGTAGTTTCCCCTTAAAATCCGATTATTTTGTTGGTCTCAGTTTTCAAAAACCAGATTTCTTTTTGCATTAATGTGAGGCAAGTTGACTAAAAGACTATTCCTCTGACCTAGGTGCAAGAGGTGACTAACTCTTTGGCTAAAATGAAGATTTCCTCTTATTGGAAAACTGCTTTCTACAGAGGTATACCTTTTTAATATTAACGTGCAAAACATTGAAAAGTGTGTCTGGTTTTTTAGGGTCATTTTTACTTTACACAGGACCTTTACAGTATTTAAGAGTTTGCATGGTGAGTCAAACACTGGCCCCGGTGTCTGTGTTACTAGCATTAAGCCTCCTGTTGTGTTGAGTACAACTCATAAAGTGTTAGTGAAGTCAAAAAGTGAATCCATAAACAACAAACAAAGGACTTAATGATTTTGTCACCAGTGCTCAATCTGAATGCAAAATAATGTTTGGCTCACTGAGGATTTGCTGTTCTAACCTGGTAAAAGTTTTTAGTTTATTGTCTTTGAAGACTGAGACCTCTTTGAGACAGTGTATTAGATTTCTGTGTCAAAATATTGGGGATCCACAGTACAAAGTCCAGCTTTCACTGGGGATGTTAGTCTCACTGCTGACTGTCTAATGGCAGGAAATGAAAGTTGATGACATAAAGCCGGAAGAAGAAACTGACTGGGTTGAACAGCAAACATCTAAGAGGAACACAGAGTCAAGAAAACTGAGTCGAAGGTCCTGCAGTCCCGATGTGGCTTCACGGAGAAAAGACTCCTCTAAACGTCGGGAAGAGCATGACAAATATCCATCAAAGAGTAAAAAGCAGAAGAGTGGCTCACACCATGATGATAAGGGAGGCTCAAGGAAGAAAAGGAAAAAATCCAAATCAGAAAAGCATAAAAAGAAAAAAAAGAATTCAACTCGGAGTGATGAGTCTGAGGGGAACAGTGAACCAGAGGAGGGTGAGATCACTGAATCAGAGAAAGAAGAGGGGGAGTCTTCTCCCTCATCATCCTTGAGCTCTCCCTCAAAAGAAAGTCCAGAATCAGAAATGGAGACACAGAGTCAAGAAGGTGAGAAGAAGATGTGGAGCATATACATCTTAAGAATACTTTATGGGCCACTTTTTTTTTTATCTGTGTGTAACTTGAAGCTGCACTCTATGGACAAAATTTTTGGGCCACCTACCATTACACATCCTATTCTACATCCATGGGCATTACTATGGAGTTGGTTTCGCTTTTGCAGCTATAACAGCATTCATTCAGTGGGGCTTAATGAAACATCTGAATTCAATGAAGAGGTCTGGCCCAGTACTTTTGTGCAGTTGGATTGATTGATTGAGTAGTCATTATTTTGTAACACTATAGCGGTATGAGATATATTTTCATGAATATTAATATGTGGTTTTTTCTTTCTTGCAGTCTGGCCTCCCTGTGTGCGAGTGACTGTGGTCAGGTCCCCAGTGTTGCATGTTGGCACTCTGTTCATCATTACAGCTGACTCTCCAGCCACCATTGGCAGGTTTGTGGGCTTTGTTTTTGCTGTTTTGTGGCAGCATGACTTCCCTCTCATCAAACTGTTTGATGCTTTCATGCCCAGCAGAAGAAAGGACACTTTTTAACATATTGCCACAGTGGGAAACATTAGTGCTATGATTGCAATACTGAACCAGATAGCTTACATGATCTGAAGAGGCAATGAAATAACACACCTCCTTGTGAGACTAGGCGTAGACAGTAAAAAGGGGTTGGACTGAGTTCTCTGTCAGTGATATAATACCTCAGTAAACTCACTGAAGACAACATGCTGTCTTTTGTGTGTGCAGAGAGAAAGATATGGACCATGCAATCCGAATACCAGAAATGGGAATCAGCAAGGTAGACATCTCTCCCCACCTTTCCCGCAGGGATTGAAATGATTCTTTTGATTATTCTTTATCATGCAGGGGTATGTGGTTTTTCTGAATGCCAGTATGTATTTGGTTTCAGTTCCATGCAGAGGTGTATTTTGACCAGGAGCAGCAGAGTTACATGCTGGTGGACCAGGGAAGCCAGAATGGAACAGTAATAAATGGCAACAGAATTTTACAGGTGAGCATTTTGTCTCAGTTTGTTAAATAGAGGGGGAAAAACACCCCTAAGCTTAGCATCATCATCATCAACAAATCTTTGATCTGCAGCCCAAAACCAAGTCTGAGCCACATGCACTGATGCACGGTGATGAGGTGAAGATGGGAGAGAGTGTGCTCTCCTTCCATATTCATTCAGGGAATGATACCTGTGATGGCTGTGAGCCTGGTCAGGTGATGGCTCATCTCAGCAAGCATAGGAGAGAAGAGAACACCGGTGAGCTACTTGAACACTTCCACAGAGAGACAAAGACCATATTGTATTTGTTTGTGAAATGGCTGAGCCTTAGCGTTTTTAAGGTTGTAGTTTTTTATAGTGTGAGATTACACAATTGGCCTTTTTATTTTTTCCTCGTTATGCTTTCATTGCTGTTGTTTTCCAAAGGTCCTGCCCTCACCAAAGAGGATAAAGAATCACTGCGACAGAAAGAGCTGAAGCAAATGAAGGCCAAATATGGCTTGCAAGTGAGTGTTAAACTTGGCACAGTGTGTGGTGATAAGTTTTAACCCTCTACTTTTTCAATGCAGACACTTATCTTCATGCTTTTCTGTATACAGAGTGGTGAGTACGAGGAGGCCAAAACCCTCAGGAACCCTAAATACAAGGACCGAGCAGAGTGTCGAAGGCAAACAGTGGGCAGTGAGGGTGTTTTCCAACGAGATGATGCGCCAGCATCTGTTCACGAGTATGTGTTTTGGCAGTGACTGTAGCTGCTACTGAGGAGAAATGTTATATTAAAATTTTGTTCATGCATTTTGTCTGTTTTCATAAAGGGAGATCAGTGAAGTCAATAAAGGCCGGAAGATGTTGGAAAAGATGGGCTGGAAGAAAGGAGAGGGACTGGGTAAAATGGGAACAGGAATGAAAGACCCAGTAAGATAATCTGCTGATTTTGCTCATGGCCCTTCTGCTTTCTTTCATTGTGAAGCTACAAAATTATTTGTCTTCTTTTTTCATTCCTGTCTTCACAGATTGAACTGAAGATCAGAAAGTCGCAGTCAGGTTTGGGAGCAGGTGCCACCATGTCTCTAGATGATGTGTCTTTGACCAAATCAAAGTCCCAAAAGAACTGGGAGAAAGCACGTGAGAGGTTCGCTGACTCGTGCCAGCCTGACACACTGCTGCCCAAACCCCAGAAGAATAGTTCACCTAAAGCCTGGGTCAAATCAGAAGAAACGGAGACCACACAGACAAACTCTGGAACTGGTGGACGAAGTTAGGAGTGAGAACAGAATGTTCACATTTTAATTGCTGATTTTGTGCTGTATGGACAAAGGGAGCATTTTCACTCTGAGGAAATGTGATTTTTATTCATTTTCTCAGCCATCACAGTGAAGACTCCTGCAACCGACTGAGCCTGAACTGTTTTCTCCCTGTTCTTAAGAGAGCAGTATATGTCACCGTGATTTTTCTGCCATTGTAAAACACTACCAACCTGTTGTTGAGTGCTGTGCATTAACAGAATTTGTAAAGTCACTTACAGTGTTAAGGTAATTGTCCTTCCTCTTATTTAGAAAAACAAGAGTAGCTGAAGGATTGAGCTGAAATGTTTCCGCAGTTTGACCCACATGGGGCAGAGGTGCCACTGAGCCTCTCACTACAAACAAGGACGTGAATTGCCTCAAGCAAATATTGACACAGTGAAGTAATATTTCTCACATTGAGATCTACTGTGAAGAGGAAACTGGATCTGTTCAGACAAAACAGAATTGATCGTGTTAAACCAGTCAGCTCCTCGGTGTTACTCCCCCTTTTTTAAAAATAAAATAAAAATTCTGAATATGCGAAACTCTGTGCTGTTTGATTTACTTTCTGTTGCATTATATCAGATTGTATCTTTTCTCATTGTTATTGGTATGTTTGCTAAAAGTGGAGGGACAACCACGTCCACATACTTGTAAGATCAGTGAGCGAACATTTAACAGTCCATCTCTATGCGGCCTTATCTATGTGTTCATTTCAGGGTGTGCGAATATTTGCATGTGTGTGCAGGCGTATGCTTGCACAGACGTCAGTCATCAAATGCAAAGAGAAGGAAATCTTGCTACAAGGTTAGTAATATAGGTTATATATTGTACAGCCTGTGAAGTCATAATGTTTTAATATCTTTGCTAGTGTATTATAGTTGCGTAAAACTTCATAAATAATTATCAAAGGAGATGTGAAAATCTATTTTCAACACTAGTACAGCACTTCAGAAGACTTCAGTAAGTTTTTGGGAGGTGCTGCAAATTCCCCATCAAACAGCTGAGAGGTTGAACTCACGTGACACTATTGGTGTGACTCCTGGAGCTGGCTCTCCGGCTGCCCTTCTTCTGACTTATAGTGCCCCCCATTTTGATCTTTTTCTCTTCGTCTGATGGACAGACACCTTCCACTAGTGAATTTTCCTCAGCTAGTAGTCATACTCTGCCGAGCGTCTCACCAACAACTCAGTAGGTAATAGCGGTGCTCTGCCGTCAGATTTCTTGACAGGTTGGTCCTCCTGGTCCTCCCTCCTCTGCTCAGCTATTCACACAAGCCTCCCCCTTAACTCCACTGCACTTACTAAGAGTAAACATTTGATTTGTGAAACTACTGTAATAACATTGGGAGGGATCAGCTTGTGTCTTGTGTTGCTCAGTTGTTTTGCGTATAAAGCCTAAGCCATAAAAAAGTGTTGTGAGTCATGAGATAAAGCGGGATGTGGCTCAGGGCTTTTTAGAGATCTGGCTTGACCAGTTTCTGACACTGAAAGAGCATTCAGAGGAATACAGGGCCACTATTCTTTGAAGTGGAAGCTTTTTTGTGGCTTATTTCATAAGTTATTATTCAGTATATGTAAAATAATTCCTGGTATAATTGGAAATAATCAGCTGATTGGATTGGTGGTGTAAGAATGACTTAAGCCAATAAAATAATTTCTTGGGTTCTGTTGGTCACACTGAAGTGTATTTTCTTCATCTTATGGCAGAAAATGAGGCATCTCCGAGACACTTGATAGGATAGGAATCCAGGGAGTTGGGATTTTAACAATAGCATGAATGCCAGGACCTAAGGTTACCTATCAGAGCAGTGCACTGTTAGGAAATGATCAATTATAAATTCACTTCACCTGTCTGTGTTTTTAAAAGCTGGGGCTGATTTATGCACTTGGACTTGTCATCTGTCCAAAAGAGAAAATGTGATTGCTCCTGAGGCAAGAGCTCTTTATTGGCCTGCACTGTCACAAGCAAGTGGAAACAAGTTCTTGGAGCTAAAACAGTATCTGAGTAATGTGACAGAGATCTAAAATGGTGTGTTTAATTGGCTGAAAGTACCCTCTTCTTTAACTACATTTGGACTTTGAAAATTATTTTAAGGAAAATTTGGTGCAGAGCAAAGTTGATAGTGTCAGATGTTGCTTTCCCAGCTAGTTGGTTCAACCAGCCAAAATCAGTCAATACACATTTGTGATGAGAGTTTAGAAAGTTATAAAGAACTGGCGCATTTTTTTTGCCACAGTTGCTAAACTTCTTGTTATAATGCCTGACTGCCACAGAGGTGTCTTGTTTTCTGTCTGTTTTTGCTTTGAGCTGTAAATTACATCCAGGGTCAAGGAGCAAGAAAAAGTCGACCCCTTTTTCATACCAGACATTGCTTCGCATGAATACACTCAGCAGCATGGACAACAAAAAAACAGAGCTTCAGTTGAATTATTATCTGACAAAAAAGTATCTGATCAGTATGTGTGACAGAGGTGACTGATGTGTGTGTGTCAGGTATTACGTTTGCTCCACAAGTTTTTTTAACAATGACACATTTTTGTGATTTCACCTCTCTACACCACCACGGTGGATTTTAAATCAAACACAGAGTTTCAGCTTCAATTCAAGGACCTTAACAAAAATATTGCATTAACTGTTTAGGAATTAAAGCCGTTTTTATACGTAGTCCCAATATAAGAGGTTCAAAAGTAACTGACTGACAAGCAGTTTCATGGCCAGATGAGGCCAGTTAAACAGATATAAGCAGATATAAGATCTAAGTGTTGAACTTGCGTTTGGTAGCTGTTCTTTGAGGTCAATATGAGGTCCAAAAAAACCTATCAGAAAGATACCAAAAGCTTGAGGAATGGCCAAAACAACAATCTACAACATTCTCTAAAAAAAGGAATGCATTGACACAGCAACACCAAAAGGCCTGAAAGACCATGGAAAACAGCTGAAGTGGATGAGGGAAACCCCTTCACAACATCTAGCCAAGTCAAGAACGCTCTCAAGGAGTTGCATATCAAAGTCTACAATCAAGAGACGTCTTCATGAAAGTACACAGAAAGGACCAGATTCATCTTTGCCAGAAATCCTCTAAAAGAGCCTGCCTATTTCTGGAAAAAAGTTCTTGGACAGATGAAACTAAGATTAACTCGTACCAGAATGATGAGAAATGTTTAGAGATGGGAAGGGACAGCTCCTGATCTGAAGCATACCACATTATCTGTCAAACACGGTGAAGGCAGTGTTATTGCATGGACACCTATGGCTGCCAAAGAAACTGGGTCACTAGTGTTTTATGATGATGTGACTGCTGATAGATGTAGCAGGATGAATTCTGAAGTGTACAGGGCTATACTCTCTGCTCAGATTCAGCCAAATGCTGAAAAAAACGATCAGATAGTGCTTTAGTGCACGGGGATGATGACCTAAAGCATACTGAAAAAGCAACCCAAGAGTTTCTCAAGACAAAGAAATGGGATGTTCTTTGATGACTCAGTCAGTCATCTGATCTCAACCCAGTAGAGCCGCTTTTTAGTTACTGAAGACAATCCAGAAGCCAGAGAGACCCACAAACAAGTAGTAATAGAAGGTGGCTGCAGGAAAGGCCCGACAGAACATCTCAAGGGAGGAAACATAGCATTTGGTGATGTCTATGGGCTCTGGACTCCAGGCAGTCACTGACTTCAGAGAATTTTCATCCAAGGATTAAAACAAATTTATATCTCAAATAATGTTTGTCCAATTACTTTTGAGCCTCTAAAAAATGTATTATTCTAACTGTAACTATATACTAGCCAACATATAGGTGAACCCTAGTAGGAGTAAAAAGTTCATCAAGACAGAAGTTAGCAGTATTATTTTAGTATCATTTAGGAGTAGACAGTTAGAGAGTTTGAGGAAGGCCAGTGGATTTTCTGGGATTATTTGGAAGCTTAATGAACCTCCTGGGTTCCTATGATTATTTCACAAAGAGAAATCCCTTCTAACCAATTTAGGATAAACAATATGTGGTATTAATTTATAAATATTAATGGCCTTCTTAATGAAACCCCACTAATCCATATTTTTGTGTGCATTGCTATTGTAGATTAGATGACTTGAGGTGGCTCCTTTAAGCTGTTTATCTCAGGTGTTCATTAAGTGCACGAGATCAATGCATTGATTAAATATCACCATAGATATAGTTAGCTTAATAACAGCCTCTTAACACTGCTATCAAAGCTTTAGATTCTGTCTCCAAATGAGGCATAATTACATGCACAAATGATCCACAAATGCAGGAGAGGGTGACTAATAATCAAAGCTTAGTCTACCACCAAACAGTCTTAGGGTAAAGTATTAGCTGTAAGGGGCTGCTTTTCAAAAGAATGCATAATTGGTGAAAAATATGCATCTATATGAAATTCTTATTGTTAAAAATGACTTTTAAAGGTTTTTTTTTTTTTTTTGCTATTTCCTGTCTTACTTGAATCCATTAGTTCGCAGCTAGTCTTTAAAATCATGCTCAGCAGCTTTATTCACCAATGCTGTCTTTTAGCAAAAGGAGTCATTTAAAAAAGAAGTCTCAACTTTCATTTTGCTATCATCATCACAACTATTTAAAGGTAACCATTGTAATAATAAGCAGAACATTCCCCTGACTATATCGACCTTTTCCTGTGGCCTTTTCCTGTGAAGAATACTGTGAGACAGCAGCTCTTAGCAGGATTAAATTGCTGAGTAAAGCCCATTTTATCCTGACCACTGCCTCAGGATGTATAGATACTACCATGAAGCCAAGACTTGGCATTTAATTCCCTTAGCTGTAGGTCCAGATATTTCATCACAGCAAATATTTGTGATTACACAGATGACTAAGGCATTTTCAAATAACACTCAGCATATAATGCGTGTAAAATTTGGTTATCTTTTAAAATGCCAAGCAATGATCTTGTAATAGATTATCTGCAATCATACAGTGCTATGATATTAATTGTTATTTGCATGAGCATGGGAACTGCATTACATTCTGGAGCTATAGGGAAGAGAGGAGGGGAAACAAGAAATTAACAGAGAGAAAAGGCAAGTACACAGTGAAATGAACAATACAAGGAGACAACAGATAAATGGACTAACAGATGAATAGAGACAGATAGCAGATGAGCATACGGGAAACAGTGCTGTTTTTGGCATACAGACTCATTTGCATATCTTTGTAGGAAAAGTATATAATTAAATATGAAATTTAGGGTAACTGTTTCAAACAAAAACTGACTCTGGAGCTTTTACATATTTTAAGTACTGGACATCACTGAAGAATTATACGTGTTTCTCTTGAGCATTTTTGGCTATGGGCAACTTGACTAGATGATTTGTTCCACAGTTTGTTTTTTCTTGCTTAACCTCCTGAGACCCTGCATCCTGAAATAGGAACATTACATTTGGCTTTTGTGCACCTTCATTCTGCTCAGCATAGACCTGTTGCATCCCATGAATTCCAAACAAGATCGCAGGTCTCAGGAGGTTAAAATATTTCACAGTAAGAATATGAAATAGATCAATTGGAGCATCCATTAGTTTAATGTACTTGATACTGACATTTCACTGACCTGGTTTGCAATATGATCATGAATTAGATTAACAGGACATTTTATCTAGAGGTCAAGATTTAAACTGAACCCCATAAAGGATAAAAAATATAGTTAGAGAAGGCGTCATTCAGAAGAGATGCACCTGATTACAGTGGATGTTGAAAAAGGTGATCAGTGTTTTTACAAGGGATATGATAAATGTTCAGAACTATTAGTGAGTAGTATATATTAAATTATTCATGAATTTTATACTTGTCTTTTTTTCAAGTACATGTTCTGTAGGTAGGCATATGGAAATGCAATAATCCTGTGGCACTGCTTAGTCACAGAGGGAGAAAACCAAATACACACACACACACACACACACACACAACACTGTGTCCCTTAAGAGAGTGTTGAAGCAGCTATCTGTAACACATGCAGATCACACAGTGCAGTTTGAGAGTGTGGGCACTGTAATCAAGAAATCTTGTCACACTTATTCAGCAAATAACTCAAATCAAACTGATCATTTCTGTTGTTCCCCTTTCACAGGAAAAATAAACACTTTCATTTATAGCCATCATAAGGTGAAGATTTGGGACTGAACAGATTTTGAGTAGTGGATCACTTTAACTTTATGAAAAATGATGTATTGTCTTGCATCCATACTCTATTATATTGTTTGTACAAAGCAGCCAGCATATGGTGTCTCTACAGAGCTGATGCTGTTGGGAATATTTAGCCAAAGAATTCATTTAACACTTTGCTTCAGTTCCCCATGACAAGCGTGAAAGCATGTTTTGTATCAGAGTGTAAAAGCTAAGGAGGTGAAGTTCAGCTCTAATGCTCTGTGGCAAATTGATTATATATGAGCTACAATGAGGTACCTGTACAGAGTATTGATTGGGAAACAATTGGACCCTGTTGAGTCCAAGGTAAGCAGGCAACCTGTCAAGGCTTTAATGAACTGACAAACATTTAGCGCTTGAGCCCTGAATCCCAAATCAACCTGTAGCCCCTAAGGGGAGAGTAATAAGATAGGAGGTCAGATGTATTTTCTTGATTTGATTCTAATTGTTTAAGTGTCACCAGAGTTGTGTGGTCACATATTGTGTTTGCTGTCCCTCCTCTTCTTTTTAATTTTTGCTTACAGAGAAAATTGGAGGTTGGTGTTTCAAGATAATTTGGTGTTATGCAATGTGCCTCTTTAAATCTCATTATAGGTCTCCCAGTGTGTTGAGCTAACACACTTTGTCATACAAATAATGTCACCAAATGGCTTCTGTAATTTGTTATGCACTGCAATTTGTTTGTTGCCCAGCTTTGTGTAGGTGACATGCATATTATTCTTCCCATTGTGTTCTAGAGCAACGTTGACAGGCACAGATGTGAGATACATTGAGAGCATTAAGCCTCCAGCTGCACTGCTTTCTCCTTTTCTTTCACTCCCACCAACAGTTTGTGAGAAATGATCACTTGTGTGGATTGGCTCACGATGCTGCAAGGCATTGTGTAGAAGGCCCAGTAATGAGAATATGATTCCACAGTCCACCACCTGGGCTAGAAAGGATGGGTGGAGGGACAGAACGTGGTTAAGAGAATGACGGGATAAGAAGATGAGAGGAGAGCTGACGGGGGATAATGGTGTTTGTGTGGAGCCACAGTCCCCAGGCTCTGTCTGTACCCAGAGGCAATAGAGCCAGCATCTGCTCAGGGCTACAGAAGAGGTAGGATAAACTGTCTTTCCACAGCAGTGATTATAAGAGGGATGAAGGAAGGAGGAAAGTGAGACAAAGGACATAATTATGTAGTTATAACCATTCCATACTATATGATATGCCAGATGTGATACAGGCAACCACAGCACATCAAGTGACTGTTTAAAATCCATGTTTATATTAATATGGGAAGCCTTTTTAGCATACATACAAGCATTAGGAAAGTCAAGCATTAATTTGATGTCAGGAAACCCTATCCCATTGACAGGGTGTCCACGTACTTGCGAATTAAATGTATGTATGTTACAAGCAGATTGACAAACATGACATACAGATAACAGGCTTTGATTTGGCAAGTTAGATCTGAATAGAATGTCAATGCAGAGGTTTATAACACTCAGAAGTGTGTATACAGTCATGTACAAAAGAATGTTTTCACAGGGCTCTGTGTAGTGCTTTGTAAAACTCAGTACACTAAATGATAGGACAGCTTCTAGAACCACCTTTAGCAGGAATAACTTGAAGTAATGGTTTTCTGTATGACTTTGTCAGTCTCTCACAACATTATGTGAGAATTTTGGCCCACGCTTCTTTTCAATATTTCTTCCAGTTGGGTTGAGGTCTGACCTTTGATTGGACCATTGCAGCAGTTTGCGTCTTTTCTTTTGCAGTAATTCCTTGTAAATTTTTAGGAATGCTTGGAATCATTGCCCATTGCCTGACCCAATTTGTGCCAAGCTTTAGCTGTCAGACAGATGGCTTCATAATTGGTATACAGAGGAATTCATGGTAGACTTAATGACTGCAAGGTACCCAGGTATTGTAGCTGCAAAACAAACAGTTAGCAGGTGTTTATGCTGATCTTCTGTGTTTGGTTTTCAGCAAAACGTGACACTGTGTATCTCCATTTTGGAAAACCTAAACCATGCTGGCGTGTTCTTTTTAGAGAAGAGACTTTCTCCTGGGAAGCCCTCCAAACAAGCTATACTCGTTTGGTCTTTTTCTAACTGTACTATCATTAACTGAGGCCTGCTGAGTCTTAGACGTAGCTCTCAGGTTTTTAGTAAATTTTCTGAATAAAACAAAGTCTGAGCTTAGGGTGAATTTGCTGGGATGTCCATTCCTGGGAAGCTTGCAGCATTGTGTTCCAGAGCAGCAAATTTACAAAACATCTGCTTTTATAGAGGTGGTCACACTGATTGATGATCATTTAATCCAGTGCATTTTATTCGCAGCACTTGCTGCTACTTAACCTTTAAATCATATGGATGCAGTAAGGGTGTCCTATGAAAACTCTTTTTCACATGACTGGTACTTAGAAATACATTTTAAATATTTCAGATTATGCTTTATTTGGCTAACTTTACAGCTCTATGGAGACAGAAAAGTCCCCACCTTTTCTTTTAAAATTTTTTAAGAAAGAATTATATGCATGTATTTGGTTAAAAGAACCATGAAGTGACAGCAGTTTTGAAGGCTCTTCCAGGCTATCTTAAAAACTGACATTTGTATTACTGTATATACTGGTTGAACTGCACTTTCCCCTGGAGTTCTCTGCTTCATTAAAATTCCTGAGCTTCAGACTGTTATGGTGATTGACAAATGATTAAAGACTAACACAATTTCCACATATATATCACTGATTATGCTTGTGAAATAAAATGTCCAAATATGACAACATATGTATTCTTGGAATCTAAGGACATTATGTCAAAAATTTCAGGAGAAATTTCAGGAAAATATAGTGCCTGTATGATCAAGCAAAACACCTAAAGCAGAAATACTGAAGAATTAATTCATTTAAATAGCATTATAATCAGTTTCCCTATGGTGTAGTGGTTTACAGTACACATTCACCTTACAAGTGAAAGGTCCCTGGTTTGATTCCAGGTGGGGACACAATCCTCTCTCTACATGGAGAGTTGCGTCAGGAAGGCCATCCAGTGTAAAACCTCTGCCAAATTACCAATGCAGATTATTCTACTGTGGCAACCCCTTGGGGAGAATACAAAGGAGCAGTCGAAAGGTACATAGAATGGGTTCACTGAAGTGTATGCATTATTTTTAAGCAATACATTTGACCCTGAGTGAGCTTAACTGGTGCTTTTTACTCAGGAGATGTATGAAGCACATGCAAAGACAATAAAAAAAACAGATGTACTCAAGGTAGCACAAACTGAGGGAAAAATTTAGTATTTAATTTTAGTCAGGCAAACACCCAAAATATCAGAATATCACTGTTTGAGTAGAGCCTCATGGGCTGATCAACCTTACTATCATTTTGGGCAACGCTGAGGACTATCCTTCTTTGTTCCCATTCATTCATTCACACATGAATGTTATGACAAACTATTGAAAGCATGAACAAATGATAAAGTGAGCAAACAGTGGAAATACTGTAATCACTACTGCCTACAGGGAGTCAATCAGTCAAGGAATCCTGAGCCTAGCTTAAGCAACAATAGCAGAATTAATCACCTGGAATAAAGTCAGGTCTGCATTTTCTTCTTTTCATTTTTCAAAACGACACAAAGAAAACAAGACTAGTGGTGATGATTAAGCACACTGTATCTGACACCTAATAAGTCTGAGATCTGATAGATGGTTGAGCGAGAAGGCCGGATGTTTGGTGATCAACAAACAGCTTCTGGTTTAAAGTCAGAAAAGAGGCGAGTGATGCCAGAAGGCTATGGAAGTCTTGATCTCTGTTATTATTGCTGAAGTGTTGAGCCATGACAGCCATGTGCTACACATGCTGCTCCCGCTTTTTTTTTCCTGCTTTTTAGTACAGTTGTATCATTTATATGTGGCCTCTGTCAGCATGGCAGCTGCCCCTGTCAGAAACTGATTTATGGTTTAATTCTGTTGTCAGTGATGCATATTTGAAAACACCCCTCATATTTTGGGAGCTGTAGAGCAGACATTTAATTGCTTTTGATTGCAGTGTAATTAAATCTCAAAAACTGCAAAATATTACTATGATGCAGTGTTGATCATGGCCTACTGACACAGCAATGATTCTAACAACGTGGGAATGCAAGTGAAATACAACAAATTACAAAGAGAAAACTTGCATCAGACATGACTGCAGCATCTATCACAAAACTTTATTAATAAGCAGCACATGTACTCTGTTACACACACAAAAGCACGTTTTTACCACGCTTAAACCCTTTCCTCTTTAATGCTAAAACCAAATGTTAGTTCTGAATGGGTGAGGAAAAAAAAATCTCTATTCATTCATCCTAGCTCGGACATGATTTCATCTTATGACTGTAGGGTGACAAGATGTCCCTCTTTATGCGGGGCTGCACAGCATTTTTAATCCTTGTCCCCCTGTCCCACATATTGAGATGTCACCAATAAATCTCTGCAGGGCATGCATTCTTCTACAGTCTGGCTTTACACAGTGCACGTGATGAAAATATGGAAGGTATTTTATAATAGTCAAGTGCAAGTTAACCTGTCTTTGACTGTCAGTGCAATACCCATCAGGACAAACAGCAAACTGCCAAATGTCAGATTTGGTAAATATAATGGAAATTACCACAAAGAAAATTAAGCCAAAGTTTATTCTGAGGAGTTTGGGGCCTTTTGGAAGAGTTATTTTTCAGTTTTACACAAGCCAAAACATGGCATGTAGTCACATAATATGTGTTTGTCACAATTGGCTGAAAATTGCTCAAGTTTTCATGTATGGCTCAAAAGAATTGGAAAGGCAGAAGAGGATGGATGGCTGGCTGGTTGGCTCAAAAGAGCCAGGATGCATCCCTGCTCTAACCCAAAGATGATTCCCAGACAGAACAGCAGCTGAAATAACAGTTAACATTCACTTAACAATTGTCACAGATCATTAGCGGGACTCAGTAGAAAGAACACAGTCTCAGTAAGAGTTAAAGCAGCTTTAATGTAGATGTGGATGTTTTGCAGAATACCAGAATGTGGAGGTGAGTACAAAGCATTAGCTTAAATTTCAGGCAGCAGCAGAGGTAAGTTGAATTCAGTCTATTTCCATTTCAAACTGTCTCTCCTTTCTTAGGTTTCAGGTGAGTACAAAGGTCCAGCACAATCCTTAGATCCAGTGTGGGTCAGGCAAACCCTGGCAGGAGAGGCAGCAGAGAACAAGTTCTGGTAACATAGAGCTAACAAGAAGCACAAGAGTAGCAACATGACCTGAGCGACCTTGCTTACAACTGGGTGAATAGCTAACAATATGGTGATGAATGAAGTAGAGAACCAGGACTTATATGATGCAGGTGAGTAAGATAGGGAGCAGGTGTGCCTGTCAGACACCTCCTGTGCCACGCCCACTCCTGAAACAAAACAGAGTTATTCCAATAACACAAACACACTCAACCAGATTCAGGAGGGGGGTATAGACCTCAAGGAGGAGAGACAAAGAGAAACAGGTCAGCACCTGCTTCTGTTTGGGCAGAACAGAGGACCATGACATGAATGTTATAGAGAAAGAATAAAAAGACTATTGCATGAGACCATGACAACAAACTTCAACTTTCTTTCATCCTTTTTGTATTTATTTAGCAAGAGAGCTTAAAAAGTTGCAATCAAAATGCATTTTTCCTTTAAGCGGTAAGTGCTAAACTATGTAAGCTGCACATGTGTTTGTCCCACTCCCTTACTCCCTGTGTATGTGTGTGTGTGTGTGTGTGTGTCTGTGTGTGTGTCTGTGTCTGTGTATGAGAAAGAGACAGAGAGAGAAAAAAATATCACAGTCGAACGAAACTTACTCAGGTTTTAGTTTATTTTATTTTTGTGCAAAATAGCCCATTTTTTTGGTGGGATTAACAGGTCTATTACATTACAAGAAACACGATTGAAACAATTTTATTTTAAATAATCACCGTGTCAAACACTTTAGTAGAAACTGAACTTAAATTGTAAACAATGCTGAAGAATAGATTACAAAGTGTCAGATGACCCATGAATGGCTTACATTATGAGCCTCTGCATGTTTGTCAAACAGGATATGGCATAAGTGAAAGCAATAACAGGATAACAGCTGTGTGCCAACTTTTTTGAAGCACACAATAACATCCACAATGGCTTTGTTCTATTTAAGTATCCCAGTAAGCTACTACAGAGGGCCACCACTGATTGTATTAGTTACACCTGTGCTATCCTGTAGTAACTCATCTAAATGCCTGTTTCACATGCTGATACTGTGCTGAGTCACACTGATGTGAGGCAGTTCTAGAAGTGTCATGGCTCTTTAAAACTATATATAAACTGCAATATACAACTGTACAGACAGATAGAATTAATTGTTAATTTACTATATCAGTACATTGTAGGGATTATATTGCCTATAAAGAAGCAAGTTCTATACTCTAAAAATTATTGCTCAAGTGATGGAGGGGAATATGAGAGCATAACTTATGTAGGGCTCCGACTGATGGAAAGCAGCTCTCAGCCCAAGTGTGTCATCTGTTGGGAGAAGATGGCTTAATGCTAACATATTGGGAAGAAAGTTAAAGAGGCACTTGGAAAATATACAAACGTTCTGAGACAAACTTGGCTTGCTTCAACAATGTGCTGGATCTGGTCCAGAGACAGCAAGACCATTTGTTGGAATATGTGAACGTGTCTGGTGATGAAGACAAACTATATGCTACAGGAGCTTGTTGCAAAGAAACCTCACATAAGAGTGACAAGAATCTTGCAAAAAATCAAATGAGCAAACAAACCAGAACTAATGACATTTCAGTTGACATACAGGCCATTTTGGACAGGTATGAAAACAGGTGTGACTTGAAAGTTTGGCCTGCTCTTTGGTGTACCTTGGACATAAAAAGTCTGAAAACTATAGGCTTATGTCAGTGTTAAGAAAATCATCGCTTGAATAGGTTGGGAAATCCCTAAAAAGTAGCGTATTGACCATGGAGTAAGACAAAAATACCTGGACTCTGTCTATGAGCTCAAAAACTATATCTGATTTAATTTTGTCTTTGTTCACTTTCAAGGACATCTCCTTTTGCACCTCTGAAATGATTTCAGCATTGCTACCACTTTGCTATGCTTATGTGAAGCATGTTAAAGCCTCCTCCAGTGTGACAAAATGGCAATCCTTGAGCTTAAATTCAAGGATGAACTCACTGGAAGTCAAATCAGGAAAGTATGACAGATGGTGAGCAGAAATTGTGCTGGTACGGCCAAAAGGAAAATGTTTTTTCAGTGTGTTGTGAGTGGGCACAAAATGGCATGCAATAGGATGGTGGTTTTTAATGCTAAATGTTCTAAATATTTTCATTCAAATACCTAAGGACAATACAGTAGAACTCTATGTTGACAGTATGACCTTGTAACTGAATGAGCTTATTATCTGTGGATAAGATGCTCCTAGTCAAGTATCTGACCTGATGCGCTGCCTTCAAGCTTGGAAATATCAGGCTTTTCAGCTGAAAGTTACTGTTTGGTGGGTTATAGAGGAACACCCAGCTATTGTAAACAATGATGATTCTCAACATGAAATTCACCCCTTTGACAGAGAAGTTGATGGTTGGTCTTCAGTTTGAGGTTCATGGAGAAATCTCATTTACTGTATTAGTGGTTATCACAGGATTTCCACACAGTCATAACAAGACAGTGACCTCGAAGGGGAGACAGGCCAAATTTAAATCTTTTTTTTAATTATTATTTTATTGGGTGGAGTCCCAGAACTTTCTATTCACACTCTGTACTTGTGCTTATCACATTTTTATGGAAGTGACACTTTAGTGGCTCCCAGTCAGTTCTCTAAATTCTTCCATTTCTTTATTTGGAATGCAAAAGGCATAACCACCAATAACTGTGAAGCAGTACTCAGAAGTTTTGAATGCTAACAAATGGTCAGTGAACTGGCAAAGTTTAATTATTGTCTGTACCTGCTAAAACTACACCACTAACATTCAAGAACATTCGTCTTCCTATACAGAACAGAAACAATAAACTTTACAAAGTTTACATTCTCTTTAACGGTAAACGTTTATACTTAAGACATGTCTTTTAAAAAAGTTGGAGATATTATACCATGAATTACTTTTTGCTCCTATAAAATACAGTATTGTTCATTTACTGTAATATTACACATGTGGTGACTTACAGAAAGGCAAGAAGATGGCCATTCCTACGTATATTTATCAAAATATTTACCATTAGCTGATAATGACCAGTAGTGTTAGAAACATTTTTTAGAATTGTTCCTTTAGTAGAGGAATCAGCAATATACAAGTATACTATAAGTAAAACTCTGTATTACTGGCAAATTTTACTTCAAAATTAATAATAAAAATAATCATTTGCAGAAAAATGTTCCCCATCAGTCTTACAGGCATCAGTTATACTGCTGCAGATGTTTAATGCTGAGTGCAGTTTAAATACTTTAAATTCTGTTTACTCTATAGTTATGTATCATATTCTTTAAAATGTTTTTAAAGTAGCTTTTTCAGCGAGGACCACATATCTAAAAACCAGCTATCTAATGACCTCAGAAAAACAGCCTGCGCTTTTAATACTACCTTACTTTATGAAAAAACCAAAAAATTACATCTGAATTAAAGAGCTTGAGCAGTGTGCAACATGGTTAACTGTCAATATCTAAAATATTTAGAAATATTTTGAATATTTTATTCATGAAAAATCAATGTGTTGCATTAGCAAAACAACTTAGCAAATTTATCCAGTCAACTAATTTATTTCTCATACATCTGAACATCCTGATGCAGCCTCATCTGTTCAATACCTGTTTTATTACATCAACCATTGAAGAAGTTGACTTCTCTCTCTCCATTATCAAGGTCTTCTTTATCCATGCTCTAAAGGAGTTAAAAAAAAAGTTTCTTCACTACATTCTAACTCCTTTACATCATACATGTTGGTCAAGGTTGTTAGTAAAAGAAAATTTATCTGTTAAGATGATAAATCGCTGAGTATTTGATTTTCTTCTAATATTACACTACACTTCAGAAGAGAAGTGACAGTCTGTGAATAGCAGTATGGCTTCATGCCATGAAAGAGTACAGCAGATGCAATGCTTGCTTTGAGAGTGCTGATGGAGAAGTATAGAGAAGGTCAGAAGGAGTTGCACTGTGTGTTTGTGGATCTTGAGAAAGCATATGATAGGGTGCCAAGACAGAAACTGTGAAACTGTATGAGGAAGTCAGGAGTGGCAGAGAAGTATGTGAAGGTGTTGCAGGACATGTATGAGGACATGGTGAGGTGTGCAGTAGGAGTGACAGATGGGTTCAGGAGAGGGGTGAGATTAGATTAGGGATAATTTCTGAGCCCCTTTTTATATGCAGTGGTGATGGACAGGTTGATAGATGAGGTCAGGCAGGAGTCTCTTTGGGTTATAATGTTAGCAGACAACATTGTGATCTGTAGTGAGAGTAGGGAGGAGGTGGAAGAGAGCCTGGAAGGGTTGAGGCATGCACTGGACAGAAAAGGAATGAAAGTCAATAGAATTAAGACAGAGTGTACCTTTCAGCTGCTCCCTTGTATTCTCCACCAAGGGGTCACCACAACAGATGAATCCGCATTGGTAATTTCGCAGATTATGCAGGATGCCCTTCCTCACACAACCCTCCATGATAAGAGGGGCTTGTGTCCCCACCTGGAATCAAACCAGGGACCTTTCACTTGTAAGGTGAATGTGCAAACAACTACGCTACTTGGGACACTAGAAGTAAGACAGAGTACATTTACATAAATGGGAAAGAGGCAGGTGCAATGGTGAAGATGCAAGTAGCGGTAGTAAAGATGGATGAGTTTAAATACCTGGGATCAACCATCCAAAGCAACAGACAGAGCACACAAGAGGTAAAGAAGAGAATGCAGGCAGGGTGGAGTGGGTGGAGACGAGTATCAGGGGTGCTTTGTGACAGAAGGATAGCAGCAAGAGTGAGACCTGCTATGATGTATGGTCTGGAGACGGTGGCACTGACAAAAAGACAGGAAGCAGAGCTAGAGGTGGCAGAACTGAAGATGTTGAGATTTTCCCTTGGGATGACAAGGAGGTACAGGATTAGAAATAAGTAAATCAGTTGATAAGTTTGGAGATGAAGGCAGAGAGGCAAGGCTGAGATGGTTTGGACATGCTCAGAGGAAATTAACTGTAATTAACTGGATGAGAGTTTGAGATGCAAGGAGAGGGATGTTTTAATTGCCTCCACAATGACTTTTTCAATGGCATGATTTGTGTGTTTGTTAGCCTGTTTGTCTGTATGCAATATAACCCAAATTATGAATGGAATTTAATGACATTTTTTGCAGGAAATGAGGTGTGGTTCAAGTAACAAAACATTAAATTTCAAAAGTGATCCTAGGTATGACTTGTGTTTGTCTATTTTTCATTGTCACAGGACATATATTGCTTGCTCTGATGGAACGTCACTGGTTTACCTAAACACTTTATTCCTGCAAACATGTTTTGTGATCAAAATGTGATTGGGTAACTTTTATGAATAATTTATATTATGAGACATTCATCTTAGGAGACATAAATGTTTTCTTAAGAGACCTAAAGAAAACAAATCAAAAATAAACACTAAAAAGATGTGATAGATTAAATTTAAAGCTTTCTAATCCAATTACTTTGTCAAATAAGTTTGTTACAGCTAAATTAGCCATCATAACTGAAGTCTAGCTCTGTAGTATTTGGTGACCAAGCATCAGCAAATTAAAGAAAGCATTCATGACCCACTGACACACACCCAACACATATTCTCAAAATATACCCTCACACATACGATATTGTGGATACAGTACATAAAGCCACATGTAGGGTGTAAGATTAAGGAATGTTGAATCCAGCTACCATTTCCCTGCTACAGTGCTGACATCTGACATGATAATCATTTCAAAGGGCAACTGTAGCAGCAGAGACATGAAACAGACAGACTTGAAAAACATAAAACTATCACTGACACTCATATCACTTCAGTGTCAGATGAGATGGAAAAATAAGACTTGTTTTCAGTGAGATTTTTTTTTCACAAACTGTCAGTTTAAATGGCTTTTTTTAAAACCACGTTCCACCAAACATTGTTATTTCAGTGTTGTTTTCTAGGGACTGATTGGTTTTTTTTCCTTTTCCACTTGTAGTTTTGCTATAATCATTGATGTTTGTCTTGAAAATAATTCCACTGCCACACCACCACGTACTTGAAAAGTTGAAAACAGTAGTTTAGCTTGTAATAGGTTTTAGCCTGCTTTAAAATTTGCCCCCTTTTTATTGGAGTTTTCTATCATTCAATCTTTTTCTTCATTAGGTGACAAATTAATGGAAATGATTGCTGTAAAAAGAAAGGTTTGAAAAAGTATGGATGCTCTATAAGTGACCAAAGGCAGTAAGAAGGCATATAAATAACAAGAAAGGAAATATATGCAGTACATAATTTTGCAGTACATACCATGTAACCAAATTTAGTAGACATAACTAAAAAAAATAAAAAGACATGACCAATGCTGAGTGGGATATCTTTTTGCCTCCAGAACAGCCTGTGAAGCAGAACTTTAAGGCAGTCAAAACAGGTGACAGAAATCCTCCACAGGGATTTTGGTTCATGTTAGTTTGATAACATCACTCAGTTCCCTGCAGAAATATCAGTGATGCATTCATGCTGCGAAAATCATATTCCACTTTACCCCAAAGATGTTCTAGCCAGTTCAGGTCTTGGCCCTTCGAACCCATACATGATGCAGTCACGGTGTATTATCGAGAGGTGCAGAAGGAATGCACTGATTTGAAACACTTTCATTCAGTGAATGCTTGGCCAGTAATGGCAGGCACATTCTGTGTGGGGAAATCATTGGCTACACTGTTATACCACCAATTTCAGTCTGCACTGCTGATCCTGGGCAGGATAGATGCATGAGTCCATGCTGTGTGCACCAGACTGTGCCAGTGCCAACAGCAGGTTGCAACAAAACAAGATCCAGATTCTTTGATCATTCAGTTTTTGGATTAACTTTTTCACTGTATTTCAGTCAGTCTACCCAGGGCTCAACCAGATGAGCAATTCACATATCCTCTGTAGAACTTGTGCAAGCTAGTGACAAACAACAAATGCAAACAACTAACAAAAGTTTTTCTCTTTCCTATCATAAAAGTAGAAGAGAACAGAGCAGATGATATAACAAAGCCATGGATAAAGACCTGTTCACTAATAAATAACACCCCACTGTCATTCTCAGCACTTCGAATACTGCTCTTTTGTCAAAGCTGCTGGCATCACAGAGATGCACACAAGGTGATCTTTTGTGTCACACCCCACTGGGTTATGGCAATAGTAAGATGGGCCTGTAATTTAAACTGTCATGTACACTCACTAGCCACTTTATTAGGCTCACCTTGCTAGTACCACATTGGATCCCCGCTTTGCCTTCAGAAGTAAATACATTTTTCATGGTGTAGATTCAACATTGTGCTGAAATTTTGGTCCATACTGACATGATGACAACATGCAGTTGCCTCACATTAGACAGCTGTGCACTCGATGTGGATCTCCCATTCCACCACATTGTAAATGTGCTCTAGTAGATTAAGATCTGGCAACTATGGAAGCCATTTGAATACAGTTAACTCATTGTCATGTTTAAGAAACCATTTTGAGGTGATCTGAGCTTTGTGACATGGCACATTCAGCGACCATTAGTACACTGTGATCATAAAGGGATGAACATGGCCAGCAGTGATATTCAGGTAGGCTGTGGCATTTAAACAATGCTAACTTGATACTAACTGGCTCAAAGTGTGCCAAGAAAAGCTCTCCCACACCATTACACCACCACCACCACTACCAGGCTAAACCACTGATACAGGACAGGATGGATACATGCTTTTATTTTGTTTATACCAAATCTGACCCCGCTATTTAACGACACAAGAGTCATTGGAAGTCACCAGACCAAACAATGTTTTTCCAGTCTTATATTATCAGTCCGTGCTGACAGGAGTGGCTCCTAGTGTTGTCTTCTGCTACTTCAGCCCATCTGCTTCGAGGTTCAACATGCTGTGCATTCAGTGATGCTCTTCCGCATAGCTTGATTATAAGTAGTGAAGTTACTGTTGCTTTCCTATAAGCTCAAAGTAATGTGGCCATTCTCCCCTGCCCTAAATGCACTGAGTTGCTGCTATGTTACTGGCTCCTGCTAATGAGCAGTTGAACAGGTGTACTTAATATAGTGGTCCGGGAGTGAATAAGAACTTTTGATAGACTCATTACCTTCAGATTTACATGCACTCTGTAACCAGTGCTACATTAACACATATTTAAGTTATAGCTACAGTTTTTCCCAAAACTTACCAAGTACTGTAGTTTTTAGTACCTAACCTAATCAATTGCTTTCAGTGCCTAAACCTAACCAAGCAGCGAGTGAAAGCAAAAGTACAGATGGAGTAAAAATAGAATTTATCAAGGGAAATCAAAGCAAAGCAAAGCAAAAAGGTACCTGACTGTTTGACCTGTGTGAATACTGTCTCTCACAGCCAGATTTTTGCACGTTTTTTAACATTCATGCCCTCCTCATGAAACATTAGTCAGATAATTAAGTGGGACAGTCATAATGGCTCAGTAACATTTGTTTTCAAATTCCTCATCACTCTTGCTCTCCGGTATTCCTCAGGCAGATCTCTAATGGTTTTTCCTTGATAAACTTTATTAATATACAGTAGTGGCAAGCAATAGCTCATGAATTAACATACATAGTGGCCCACTTTTTCTTCATCGTGTTGCTCTCCATTGCTGGTTTTAAAGTGAAACTGGAAATTGTGACTTTCATATTTTAATATGTTACTTTTGTTAATAAAGGGCTGGCAGCTTATAGTGTCCTCAAAGTCACATTGTGCAAATGACAATCACTGCATCATTTTGATAAAGTGAAAGATTAGCTATGACTCCCAATGTACTATTAAGGAGAAACATCCAATCACAACACTTTAAATTTTTACTTGAGAAAATAATGAGGAGTGAAAAATACAGATTATACTTTTTATGGAGAGGAAAAGCTTCCAAACAAGACAGAAAAATTTGCATAACTTGCACTCCAGAACACATGGAAGAGACTTTTGATCTCGACCTTGGAGCTTTATAAAAATCTTTTAATTCACTTTGATAACAATTCCATTTTATTAAATGATAACATTATGATTAATAGTGATCTCTCCCTTAACCTAACCATACGATTAGACTGAAGGAACTATGGTTTGGCTTCTAAAATAGTTTTTAAGGTTTAGTAAAGCATGATTTAAAATTAAGGTTAAGGGACCTCTGCCATAGATTTGCTAAACTCATATCAACATGGGGAAATTAAAAAATTAAAAATTAATTATAGTAATAATATGATAATATAATTAATTCCCATGATGCTATTATATGAACGTGAGTAAAATCTAGGCTTATATAGACATTTTAAATTGTCAGTCAAATAAAGAGCATACGAGCAAGTGTGAGGGAAGCAGGCTTAAGGTCAGATGCCTTGCAGGTTGCTTCCTCCTGTCCATTAACAGCAGCAACACACACACACACAATCGCAATGGCAATTGCTGTGAAGGTGAGCTACTGTGAAGGTGATGATACAGTTATATCCTGTAACATTGTTTTTGTTGGATGTGAATCTATTGTTACCACCTTTTCTCTTTCTCTGTTCCTGTTGCTGTGACCACTTTACAGTCACTTTTTCACTTGAGCTTAAATTATATGACCATCCCTGATTCCATCTGTCCACGTTATGCTACTTCTCTGGGTCTGGGCCACAGAAGCAGAAGTCTAAACAGATGCCCTGACCTCCCTCTCCCCAACCACCCCCTCCAGCTCTTTTGGGGGTACACTGAGGCAATTCCAAGCCAGACAAGAGATGTAATCTCTCCAGCATGTCTTGGGTCTGCCCCATGATCTCCTCCCAGTTGAACACCTAAATTGGCTCTTTTTGAGTCTCTCTCCAATGGCTGAGGTCCTCATTCTTTTTCTAAGGAACAGTCCAAATTATATATAAGTTAGACAGGTATTATAATCTATCCTCAAACAAAAATTTTGGGAATATAAAATATACAAAATGGACTGTGTGGAAAAGAATTCTGAATTTAAAAAAATACTACGTGTAAAAATGCAGTATATATACTTCTTCTTCTTCTTCTTCTTCTTCTTCTTCCGGCTGCTCCTGTTAGGTGTCGCCACAGCGGATCATCTGCCTCCATTTCACCATATCCCTTGCATCTTCTTTCCTCACAC
>VUQH01083699.1:0-38368 GCA_015106775.1 Etroplus canarensis
CCTTTATATACCTTTCAGCATTCATAGTTCCTTCCAAAACATGCAAGCTGCCCATACCGTATGCACTTATGCACCCCCGTACCATCAGAGATGCTGGGTTTTGTACTGAATGCTGATAACACTCTTGAAGGTCTCCCTACTCTTTAGCCCAGAGGACGCAGCATCTGTGATTACCAACCAGAACGTCAAATTTTGACTCATCTGACCATAGAACGCTTTAACAATTTGAAACAGTCCATTGTCTCTGCTAGCCATCCAGGACATGCTTCTGGACCATGTTCAAATATGACTTCCTTGTTGCATGATAGAGCTTTAGTTGGCATCTACAGATGGCATGGCAGATTGGGTTAACCGACAGTAGTTTCTGGAAGTATTCCTGGGCCCATTTAGTAATGTCAGTGACACAATCATGCCGATGAGTGATGCAGTGTCATCCAATAAAGGTCTTCGGCCTTGTGCCTTAAGCACAGAGACATCTCAAGTTTCTCTGACTCTTTTGATGATGTTATGCACTGTAGATGATGAGAGTTGCAAAGCCTTTGCAATTTGATGTTGAGGAACATTGTTTTTGAAGTATTCCACAATCTTTTAAAGCACTATTTAACAGATTGGAGAGCCTCTGCCCATCTTTACTTCTGAGAGACTCTGCCTCTCTAAACAGGCATGAAATTTGAAATGAGCTCATTTAGTGAATGAAGATGTACAATTTCCCAATTTGTTATGTTATCTATGTTCTGTTGTGAATAAAATATTGGTTCATGTGATCTGAAAGTCTTTTAGTTTTTATTTTGTTCAAATTTAAAGAATGGAATTCAGGTTGTAAACATTGCCGTACCTGACGGACGTGGTGCTCTTTCAGGTTGCGGGGGAAGATCAGGATATCATCAAGGTAAACAAAGATAAAATGATTCAGCCACTCCGGAGAATGTCATTAACGAGAGCTTGGAAGACGGCTGGGGCACTGGTAAGTCCAAACAGCATCACCAAAAACTCGAAGTGCCTCAAGGGGGTGTTGATTGCCGTCTTCCACTCGTCCCCTGCCCTGATGCGCACCAGATGGTAGGCATTGTGCATATCTAGTTTGGAGAAAATGATTGCTCCATGTAAGGCTCAAAAGCAGAACTGATTAACAGCAAAGGGTATTTATTTTTGACAGTAATGTTGTTCAAACCTTGAAAATCAATGCATGGATGCAGAGTTTTATCCTTCTTTTCCATGAAAAAGAAACCTGCCCCATGGGGAGAGGAAGTAGGGCAGATTATGCCAGTAGCAAGAGAGTCCGATATGTAAGCCTTCATAGCTTCTCTCTTCGGGCGGGACAAATTATAAAAGCGATTGGATGGCAGAGGAGCACCAGGAAGCAGATCAATCGCACAATAGGGACGATGTGGACAGAGAGAGAGAGTGCAGCTCTTGCAGAATACTTCAGCTAAATCACGATAATCGGGAGGAAATAGAGACAGATTTGAGGAAGAGGCCAGAGAGTGAGGTCTAGGTGAGTTGGATGGAACTGCAGATTTCAAACACTGAGAATGACACTCACATCACCATTCCAACACCTGACCTGTAGCCCAGTCAATGTTATTGTTGTGTTTTAAAAGCCAGGGATAACCCAGTAATAGCAGGGTTCCAGGTGTGTCCATAATAATCAAAACTATTTCTTCGTGGTGGTAGCCAGAGATTATCAGCTGTAGCGGGGCAGTGTGATGAGTAATGATGGCGAAATGTTAGCCATTTAATGCTGATGCCTGAATATTCCAGCAAAGCTCCTGAATACGCAACTTTAACTGTGATGTCAATGTGGCATCAATAAAATTTTGTTCTGCACCAGAGCCAAGAAAAGCCTGTAATTTCACAGACTGACCAGAATGCTGAATTTTAGCAGGTAAGACTAAATGGGATTGGAGTCTTGAATCTCTTTGACCCACCAACACCCCCACTACTGCCAACAGGCGGGCCCTTTTGGCCGCACAGGGCACTACGACAAGAAAGGACCCATTTGTGCACAATAGAGACTCTCACCAGTCTTCAGCCACCTCTCACACTCCTCCAGAGTGAGCCCAGTAAGTCCCAACTGCATCAGCTCAAGTTAGTTCTCCCATCTGCCATGTTGAACAGTCTCCGCTGTTTCCAATTCACTTCATCCCGAAGTCGGCCGCAGCTCCCAAGGTTGAGCAGCATGCTGGGAATTATAGTTATGAGCCTCCTTCCTTTCCCACAGCCTGTTATCGATCTTAATGGAGAGGGAAAATAGAAAGTTGAGAGTCTTGGTTTCATCCTGAGTAGCAAGCTTGCCCTTCAGCCACTCGTTCAGGTTGTTCAGAAAGACTCCCCGTAACGCTGTGTCATTCCACCCCAACTCCGCGGCTGCTATGCAGAAATCGGCAAAATAATCGATCAAACTACGCTACCCCTGGCAAAGAGAAGGCAGTTTGGGGGGTCATTAGAATAGAGGGAATGATCAAAAACCTCCCATAGTCCTTCCTCAAAATCAGCATAGGTCATATACCGATCCTGCCCCAAATGAGCCAGGGCCCACTGCCAGGCTTGCCCTTCAGACAATTATACACAAAAGTTATTTTGGCGTGGTCATTGGGGTAATCTAGCAGCAGCTGCACAAAAAGGGAGTTACATTAAAGCAGAAAACAGCGACACTGATCCAACTCACCGGAGAGCGGTTCAGGACAGGAAATGACAGGTCTCCCAGGAGTGAAGGTGGGTACTGGAGCAGGATTCTCCTGAAACAGTGAAGGAACTGAAGCGACTCCTGGAGGAGCAGAGACATCCCGAATCCATGCAGGGGAGGAATCAAAAAGCTCAGTGAGAGTCTGGGTCGCCGAAGTGGCAGGCACATTATAGGTTAATGGGTAAATGGATGGTTTTCTCTCTGAGATGGGCTGACAACCTGTCTAGGGTGTATCCTGCCTCCAACCCAATATCATTTGGGATCAGGTCAATCCTCATCATGATCCTGGCTGAATAAAAAAGCATTAATTTTGATGTTTTCAACTGTTTGCTCATCATAAACTCTGTATTTACATCTAAAACGGAAATAAGTATATGTTTGTCCTGTTACTTGGAAAACAGACTTTTGTGTGCAGGCAAGGGACAGTAAATTTACTTGTCCAAAGGACAAGCATTTGAAAAAGTTAATGTCGATCCCTGCAGTGCAGCAAGACTATACCCACTTACTCGCACAAAAAAACACTCAGATTATCTAATATATACAGCTAAAATTGAATTCTTGACCATTAGCTTTCAAAGTAGGTGCTCTGTGATCGAAGCTTGTTTTGCAGGCACATGTTTAGGGAGTTACTGCAGTAAGGATATGCAGCACTGATTTTGGTTAACTGTTCATGAACTCCTATAAGCAAAGCTTGCTGAAATATAAATATGTTCTGATAAAATTAAGAATTGCTTAAAAATCTCTTGGTGGTCTCGTAATAAAGACACAACTGAATTTTAATAGAGATGTATTTGAAGATTTTACCTTTCTTTTTTCTGGTGTGATGTGTCATTTTCCCACTCTCCCTCTTGTGCCTTCTCCTGACACGCCCATAGACCAGGGATGGCTACTCAGTGGCTGCAGCACAGAAGCCTTAATCAGAGGTGAGTATCAACTGTATCGAACCCAGAAATCCTTGTGTCCCATGGTGTTTGTTCTGATGCATTGATGTACTATTGACGGAAACAGGATGGCTAGCAGTGACAAATTAAAATGTCAGTGAAGGCAAAGGTGAGCCTCGCCTCTCCTCGCTGCGTCCTTAAGGTGGGGTGACAGGCCACTGGCTGAACGATTACTGATAAAATGCTGACACCTCACTCGTGCGCACATACACACACCAACAAGGACATCACTGACAAGGAGAGTTGCATATTGAAAGGAAATGAGTCAGGTGAGAGGACAAGTAGGGGGATAGACTGTGACATAATGGTTTAATGATAAATTCCTGGAGAGTGCTTTTAGTGATAATCGAGCTAAAACTCTCAGAGGGCCCATTTTATAAAAGCAGCTCCAGATTCAGTCATTACAGTATGAACTGCAGATCAGTTATTTAGCCACTTCTTTGCATCTCAATAAAATATGATTAAGGATTGCTGATGAACACTATAATTACACAAATGAGAGCATTTTCCAAGAATCAGACAAACTGTAATGCCGGTTTGTCATTAAACACAAGTAGGCCTGGTGCACATTGATTTCATGCAATGTGTTTGGAGGAGTGAGATGAAATGAAGACAGAGTGACGGAGGACATGAGCACTAGGCATGCTGTCAACATTTAAATATCATCAGGTCTGTGCGTTCACTCCCACATCTACCCACACACACACGACACACAGAGTATGATAAATGCAAAGAAAAAATCTCTGATCAAGCTTTGCAAAAACTTTAGCCTCCTTGTCCTTTCTGGCACTCTTTTGACTATTTTGACACTTACTTATAAATGTAAGTGTGTGCATTAATCTGTCAGTGTCGTCCTCCTGATGTTCCAGCTGTTCTTTCCTAGTAGTGCTGCTGCTGCTTGTTGATGAGCACAATTCTGACAGCCAACTGTCCAACTAGGACAGGACATCCACCACAGCCTGGCCTCTGGAGAAACCTCATCAACCAACCAGGGTCAAGGACTGCCACTGATGGACAGCTTCGTTTGAGTAAGATCTACATTAAGTCTTTGTGTTTACATGACATGCATGCTAACTTCGAGGGACTAACGAGTGCCTCATCCATAAGGGTTTCTTGTTTCCCAGACTGAAGACTGCTCTAATGTCTTAGTGCTGTAAGTAATGGATGGAGGGAGCAGTACGGTCGGTATCAGATTTGTTTTATTCATGTTCTCTGTTGCAATATTAAGCCTGCTATCGAGCCATCCTTGACTGACCTGTACTGGCGGGAGCCTCTGCAGTATGAGCAAACCAGCTCCTTGCCTCGCTCCTGTGCAGCCCAGATTCCGTCTGATCAACTTGCGCTGTAGTCTAATTTATGCACCAGCATGCGTCTTACACAACAACCATTAGCATAGCATCTGTCAACACATTCCTGTACATCATGGGGAAAATGTTTTTCTATAAGTATAAATCTGTCTCATCCTTATTGCAACTTGTGGTTTAAACCATTCAAAAATGCATTAAAAGAGGTCAGCTACTCCTGCACCCCAAACCATCCTCAATCCCCCCTCACTCAGACTCTGATAGATGAACAACTTTGTTCTGTCCTCTACTAAAAGTGAACTGTCAGTGAAAGTTTGGATGCTCCAAACAAATCGATATTTTACCTGTCATAGTTTAGTAAAAATTCACATAACTGTACAGCTTGTAGGCTACAGCATACACAAACTATGTCAAGAAGATTATCGACATGAAAAGAATGGTTAGTTTTCTTTTCATTCAGTCCAGTTTCCTCAGCTTTGATTACAACAAACAGTGGCTGGCTGTTTAATGATTCAGTTTAAGTGATTCATCAATCCATTCATCCATTTTCTACTGTTTAGTCGGGTCCGTTCCTTGAGGGCAGCAGTCTAAGAAGAGATACCCAGACCTCCCTCTCCCCAACCACCTCCTCCAGCACCTCTGGTGGGACACTGAGGAATTCCCAAGCCAGTCGAGAGAATTAATTTCCCCCTTGTTGCATCTGCCTCAGGTTTCCACCCAGTTGGACATGCCTAAAATGTGAGGCAGTGTGGCTTGAGCAGTGGCCAGTAGTGGAGGCCTTGGTGGTCTGATCAGGTTACTGAGGTGACTCATTTTTTAAGTTAAAGTAAATAATTTTAATAGCAATAATAATAATTTAATAGAATGACCCAACAGTGGACTCCTATCAGTTGCACTATGCACCACTGTGTGTTAAGATGGTAAATGTATTAGACAGACACACATCAATCAATCATTAAAAATGATCAGCATCACCTGGTCATGTCACCCCTCCTTAGAAAGCCCTTGGTGTGAGCCAACTGGTGGTCTGAAGTTGATTTTGGCCGCTATTCTGCTACGACAAGCAGAGACACTGACTTTCAGAAAGCAGGAAATTGACTGATAAAGACAGGACACTGATATCAAGTATTTTGGACTAGATAAACAGACGTTTTTGAAGGAAAATGCACAGCTGAGACCTAGCCTGCATAAGTGCGCATTGCAACAGTAATAATCATGGTGACCACCACTGAGCACTACAGTCATAACCTTAGGTATATTCAAATAAGACAAACAGACTTTAAAAGACTAGTGGAATGTGACATTTACATTACGTCACAGCATGTTTCAGGTCATTTTCAAAAGTTCTCCATCTTAGTTTCTTGAGTTTCTCTGCATGTGACCAGAAACAGTAAAATACTGCTCACACTGAACAAGAAGCATGTGAGTCATTGTTTTCCAAACCCTCCGTTTTTCACAGCCAAAAATCCGACCACACATTTTCTGGCTATGTTTGAAAAATGCTAGCATAGTGCAGCCAAATCTATGAAACAATTAAGCTTATTGTACCGAACCGGAGTTGCACAGGTGCCACTGAGACATCCACATGCCTGTTTCTTTTACACTTATACAAACATATTCTTGCTTCTGTTTTTAGTAAATACTTGTTTAGCTTATAACTTAACAAAACAGAGAATATAATTAACTAAGCTTGTTGCATCTCTATCAGATTCACAGATCCTTTGATTTTGGCCACCTGTAATTTTCAAAATAATTTTTACCCTTATTTGGTTCTCTTTTGATCTTGATCACTTTCTGTGAAAAATATTTGACTCTTAAGTTTAGAAGTGGAGCCTTGAGCAGCCTGTTCTTATGCTGAGGAGAGAAGGTATGGTGTGTTTTAGAGCGTTTTAGCAGAACAAGCTGCCTGCTGCAACTAAAGCAAATGGGAAACTCAGAGGCTACAAAACTGAAATGTCTGTCCCCATAGACCCATGCTAAAACTTTACAGTGGAACTAAACTATATACTATAATATGATAACTAATTTTTCCATTCACAACAGCTATATGGGAATGGATTTTTGAATAGCACACCAGTTAAAATTGTATTTTCAGAGTCTCAGAAGTAATGGGACAATTGACTGCCAAGCAGTTGCATGGCCAAGTGAGGCCTTCCCTCATTATTCTCTGGCAAACTAAAGCAATAAAAGATCTGGAGTTCTGATTCGAAGTGTTGAACTTGCATTTGGAAGATGTTCTCTGAAACTCTCAATATGAGGTCCATAGAGAGGTTGATGCAAATGAAGGAGGCCACTATTAGGCTTAAAAACCAAAATAAACCTATCTGACAGATAGCAAAACTTTAGGAGTGGACAAAACAACGATCTGGAACATTTTTAAAAAGAAGGAACGCACTGGGCAACTTAGCAACACCAAAAGGCCTGGAAGACCACACAAGACAACTAAAGTGGATGATGGCAGAAAAACCTCTTCAAAACATCTAGCCAAGTCAAGAACACTCAAGGAGGGAAACATATCATTGTCAAAGTCTACATCAAGACATATCTTCATAAATGTAAATATAGAGGGCTTACAACAAGCTGTAAACCTCTGGTTATACTCAAGAACAGAATGGCCAGATAAGATTTTCTTTAAGCCCCTGTCACACCTTGACTATTTAACCAGCGTATGCCCACGTATGAAAAATTTGGTGAATACGCCGGCGTACATGGAATAAGGTATTGATAAGTTTTGTATAAGTTAAGAGGACTACGAAGCACACTGGTACATGTCGTATTACAGTGAGGTCACTGAAAAATTTTGAGCATGCACAAAATTTCCGACGTATGCCAACGTACGAGTCCATAAATTAATAAATTGTGAAATTATGACAGTTTTTCAGTTTTTCTTCAGCATGATGGTGATTTTGATACTGCCAATAGGCTACAACAGGCTATGCATAAGTTGTGAATGCTGGCAACAAGCTAAGCATTGTTTGGTATACAGTAAGTTATCTGTAAGTTATCGAAATGTTCTATAGAAGTTACTAATACATTATGTATACATTATGTATACGTCCATAATTTTTAAAAAAAACAACATCTTAATCCTGCATCAGCATACGCTAGTCAAATCATCAAGGTGTGACAAGGCCCTTAGACAGATGAAACCATGCTGAGGAAAAGGAACAGCTCATGATCTGAAGCATGCCACATCATCTGTCAAACATGGTGGAGGCAATGTTATGGCATGCCAGTGGAACTCTGTCACTTGTTTTAATTGATGATGGGACTGCTGATAGAAGTAGCAGGATCAATTATGAAGTGTACATGCCTATACCCTCTGCTCAGATTGAGCCAAAATGCTGCAAAACTGAACGGACGGTGCCTCACAGTTTGAAATGACAATGACCCGAAGCATACTGCAAAAGCAACCCAAGACTTTCTGAAGCTAAGGAAATAGGATATTTTTTAATGACCAAGTCAGTCACTTGATCTCAACCCAATAGTGCAGCTTTTCAGTTACTGAAGACTAAATTGAAGGCAGAGGGACCCACAAACAAGCAGAACCTGAAGGCAGAAATAAAGGTCTGCAGAACACAGCATTTAGTGATGTCCATGTTTTAGCCTTTTTAGTTAAAATTATGTTAGTTTGTCCGGTTGCTTTTGAGCTTCTGAAAATGGGGGACTATGTTTAAAAGTGATTGTAATTCCTTAGGGTAAATATTTTACCAAACCCATTTAATTAAAACTGAAATTCTTAACTTCAATCACATTACAAATTACAACAATCATTTCATTGTCCAAATAATTATGGGCCTAAGTGTATGTGTATTACCCTGAAATAATGGAGACCTAAATGGTGAGTTAGATAGAATTACACTCATATTCACACTACATAATTTGCAGTGAAGTCTTTCATTGGCACTTAGACTAAGACCTTCTCCTTGGTATCACAACAAAGTCTACTCTCAGCCTTGTTACAGAAAGTAATTCCTCCCTTATTTCTCTTCATCTCCATCATCTCTCATCTATTACCAGCTTTCTCTCTCGCTTTCTACCTTGACTCGTCTTCATTAGCCCCTCCCTCCTTACCGATTCTCTCTCCCATCTATATCTTTAGTGCTCTACCTGCATTTCCTCACTGTCTTCCTGGTGGCTGGAGCTACGGCCCCAGCCAGACCAAACAGTCCCAGGGTTCCAGATGGTCTGGCTGGCAGTAGGTTCAGAACTGACACCCCCGGCAGCTGATCCCGTCCTACCTGAAACCCCAGGGGGTCTGGGAGAGAACACGTGTACCAAGAAACATGAGAAGCAAAGGACAGGAGAGGGACTGGGGGCTGAGGGAGAATTACATAACAGCCGAACCTGTCATTTACTGCATCTCATCTTCAAACAGTGTAAGGCTGTTTCTTTGAAAGTGCCTGCACTTTGGAGTTATTTGAAGCACAAGCATACACACTTTGCTATCACTCAAGTGCTGCGCAATGAAAAAAAACTGACTTGAATGGTAGAGGGAGGGAGCTGGGGGGGAACAGACAGATCATATTACAGATAGAAATTTGAGGAAGAATTCAAGACAATGAGGAAGGGAGAATGGAAAAGAAGACTCAGCGAGGCATGGATGACAGCTTGTGACGCCGCATTAGTCACTGCGCAAGAAGACAGAGGTGTCTACACGGCCTCTTTAGCACTGTCTTTTCTAATGGCTGTGTATGTGTGTGTGTGTGTGCTGTGTGAGGAGGTGCGGTGCCCACAGCCTATATGGCACGTCCTGTCAATGCTGCCTGTGTTTAGACAGCGGCTGCAGCAGTGTTGATGGAAGCACACAAGGGAGGGAGTAGGGGGATGGCGGGGAGGAGAGCAGGACAGTGCTAATTGGGACAGAAGATCGGGGTCAGGAGGAAAGGAGAAGAAGAAGGGAAGAGGAGCAGAGGAGAGAAAGGGAGTCCTCAAGCCCTCCGGTGGCCCACTCTGCTTAATGATGCGTCTCTCTCGTAATTAGCAGACGGTAATTAACGCTCGGATCACCTGGGTCTCCGTGGGTCACATTCTCTCTCTCTCTCTCCACCACTCCCCATCCAATCCACACTACAAATGTGCACCAGTCACATCCCTACGGTCCAACCCCCGAGACCTCCTAGCAGCCCCTGCGGCTCAGACTTAGCTAATAAAAGCATTCCTTCCATATGGGACACACATTTTATGGATAAATCTATGGCTCTGTCTAAACCAGCTTGTGTTTATTTTTGATTGTATGTGTTTGTCTGTCGTTGCTTCAGCACTGCTGCCGCATGTGTGTGCGCGCTAAGCGAGTTTGTATGGGAGGCAGCCAGTGTTTTGTACACACGGTCTGTCAGACTGTGTTAGAGTGGGCCTCACCTCCAGGCTGGTTTAAATATTAAGACTGAGTGGTGGCTCAACATGCATATTTTAATGCAGGCCTTGTGTGGATGCAAGAAGTGGCACATGAGCAGTTATTCAGCACAACAAAACTTTACACTGCAACTTTATTAAGATCTTAACCAGTCAAATTGCAAACACTTACCTGACCTTAATAAGCCAAACACAGGGAATGACAGAAATAGGCATGCGTAAACACACATCTATACACCACACAAGCGCTTTCAAGGAAAGATGCACACAGATGGTGGCGCAAGACACAATATGCTTTTGCTGGCTTGCTCCAAGACGCTTAATAAAACATGGGGTTGGTAAGAAATTCATTCCAGCCAAACCCATCTCCAAACAAATGTAGTTAATAATACAGACATGAATTTATCCATATCTTTTCATTCCTGTCCCCTGTGACCAGGTCACGTTGACTTTTGCCCAACACCCTGGCACCCTCCAAGGGTGGTGACAGCTCATGGGATGTTCACTTTGTTATTAATTGAATTTTAAAGTAACCTTGCCGTGATATTGATCTGCATTTGATGAAACCCACACTCACTCACACGGAGACACACGCGCACATCCATCGTGCCTTATGCATCCTTCACAAGCTCAAGGTTAGCACAGTAGCAAAGTAAGCAGTGAGCTAGAGTGCTTCGTTGTGTGGAATATTTGTCAGAGTTCTGTGATGGCTGAAGTTTGGGAGTTGTGCTGAGCCGTGCAATAAAGGGAGGGAGGGGCCGACTAAAGAGACGAGAGGAGAGGAAGGTGGAGGAAGGGGGGAAATGGAGTGTGAGAAGGAGAGGAAGAAGGGGGCAGGGAGAGGGAAGCAAGAGGTGGCCTCTCCAAAAAGCAGTGCAAAGTAAATATGATGGTGTGGTAAAGTAAAAACAGTGAAGAGGAAGGAGAGAAAGCAATTGTTTCACTGGATTTGAAGGACAAGAGAAAGCAAGCCAGGTGTGTGAGAGAGAAAGACTTCACTGACCTATTTTACAGAGTTTGGATGCTGCTTGGCCCCAGCTTCCCCACTAGCAGCTCCCTCTCCTGGTACAAAACCAGAAATACTACCAGAAACTGTCTCTATTAAGTGTTTTCATTCCTCATTAGTTGCAATGAAAGTCAGCTTTTTACAAATTGCTTGCTTCTGAACACGCTCATCCATCACTTTGCCTGTTAACAGCAGCTGTCAGGGGGAATTTTGGCTCTCAAACTGAAGCCCACGAAAGCAGCTGATGACTCTGATTGCAGGAAATGGTTCGGAGATACTCTCATTCGTGACAAAGATCAGATATTTTTCTTTTTTTAAAGAAAAGAATTCATCGTTTCATCTTTAATTGTATGATTCTAATGGATTACGTTCGAAAACATCGTTTGTTGCATGTAGCAGTGTCACATCCACGAGTGTGAGAATGATCCAGCAATTGCGTGTGTGACCGTGTGTGGGTGTGTACCCGCCTGTCTGTATGGGAGTGCAGGCGCGTGAAGGGAAAAACATTGGAATGCTATCCTTTCTCAACATGAATTCAGTTTTAGATTCTTTATGTCTGATTTTAAATTCACTCCTTTCTTCATATTTGCCTCCTATAGCAAGAATAAAATCAAAAATTGAATGCATTTTTTGCTTTTGAGCAGGTTTTACTTAATGCAGTTAAGTTTTAAGTGTCAAAATGTGTTGACAGTCATGATGTGCTATTAGTCAGGCCAGACATGGGAGTTGGGTTAAACACAGTGAATCACAGATCTAAGCTTGGTGACATTTACAGAGACAGAAGGTTGTTAAAAAGCCTCCAGTAATTTCTAGCATTCATCATACAAACTGTCGCTGATGCTTAACTGGTACATGCAGGGGTTAATAGCAATTGATTGCTTGCCGTTAATCACCGTGGTTTTGTGATTACCTGGCGGGGTCGTATTGATTGCTCATTGATCAGCGCATTTCTCCCACTTTCACCACTGTGTCTGTGAGCTCACTGTCATTTAGCGCTTTGCTGGTGCAATATTGTCATTATGACACCCCAGGCGTCTGAGTTGCTCAATGACTCCCTGGTGGCAAATGTCTGCTGAGTTACAGAAGCCCGGCCCAGTCAGCCAAAGTTTGATTTACGTGGATGTAGAGCGGAAAAGCAACAAACTGGAGAGAGTGTATTTGAGTTAGGCAACATGTTTGCTTGCGGCCTTCAGGCTCACCTCTGGCTTGTCCTAGTTAAATGAATTGTTCCTTCACTTCTTCACAAGAACCAGGTCTGTGGTCAATTGAGGTGAGGGCATGGTGTGAATTCAGAATAAAAGTTTACTTTCGCCTCTCCCTCTCTTTCTCTCTTCGTCCCACTCTCATTCATTTCTGTACCTTAGTGTGGCTGGCGCTTGCCTCCATTAAAAGTCTTGTCCAGAGTAATGAGTTTAAAGTCAGGGTACCTGTGTCAGAGAGGGAATAGAAGCAGAGTATGTGTGCATTACTGTACACCCAGGATTTTGAGAATAATTGCATTTGTTTGTGTGCATGTGTGTGTGTGTGCTTGCTAAGGCTTTGAGGTATGCTTTGACAGCTGCGAATTTAATAAGCAAATGTTAAAGGTAGGAGGGAGGGGGGGTATGCACGGGGCTGTGCTTATAAAATATGAATGACTGTTTCTGCATCTTCTTCAGCAAGCTTCATATCCTCTCTGGTTTGCATTTCCCCTGCTGCACTCAGAACAGAATGCACAGTCCAGCAGGGCTTTGAGTGGGGGTGTTAAAATCTATAGAGGTATTTTTCTTCAACTTGACAAACTGAGCTGTGCAGAGTTTTAATCGGTTGTGTCATGTGTTAACTTGAAGCGATATTTCTCTGTGGTGGTGGACTTGTAGATTTTAGCATTCGTACCCCGATGTGGCTGCATGTGGAGTAAGTCATCAATACTAAGTGGCTTAGCTCTTTAAACTGATGTCACACACTTTGTCTCAGTTTGAAAGTCTGTATTAATGTAAGAAGTTGCCTAAAGCAAGGTAACCCAGACGATGAGGATTTGTTCTGTCCTGTAGCACAACTTTCACAACAGTAAGGTCATGTTCTCACATTAATTGTAAGCTATTACAGGAAGAAGAAAAGGCTAACTTCTTCTCATTGGATGCCTTTGAGATCATTTAGTACATTATGGCTGGAAATGCTTGGATCAGAGTTAAAGAAGAGTGAAAAATTCTTACAAACATGTTTTCAATATCACATGTGGAGATGGTATCTAATTGCTATGTTAGACCCTTGGCTTGTCAAGTGGAATGGGAAGGTGCCAGCTGGATCACTTCTGTGACACTACAGATGCTGCAACATAGTGGATGATTACATTCAGATCCTGTTTTGACATTTTTAATCATTAAGAACACAGAAAGGCATTTTTAAAGTCTTTTTTTGATTAAGTTTAGGGGCTTGTTGGTGTAGACAGAATGGACAAACTTTATTTGACAGTTCTTGCTACTGATTTGATCATTCGGTCAATCCATTCACCCTGGCTTCTGTTTCCTTCCGTCACAGGCTGTAGATTTTGTACACTTGTAAATCACCACCACCTTGCGTCATCAGTGATGGGTGCAGTGTCAGATAATGATAATTATGTGGTAATACTTTCCCCAGTGTGTGCACAATATAGCTTTTTTTATTACAGCAGCCTTTTTGACATGTCATAAAGGTGGGTGTAATTAATAACATTATTTTATATGGCCCTGTTCCATTTAGATGGACAAGGCCCCTGGTATTGTGCATGCTAACTCACTGTGACACACTTTAAATAGAACAGAAGTTCAATTATTTGTATCAGTTACATATGTGTTTACATTGCTTTAGCATGTCAGTATGGCAACTGTGGAAAAAAAGACACATTTAGAGCATGAATTTACACCCTCTGATTTTAAGTACTCTAAGCAAAAGAAAACTGAACTCCCAGATTTAATGAGATGAACAAAATATATTATAAGAAGTGGAATTTATGGGAAAAACTTACCCACAAAATACAGGCTGTGGAAGATGTATTTTCATATGATGGGACATTACAGTAGAAAGCATGATTATCTAACATTTGTCCTAAATAAAGTACATTATATAGATTAAAGTATTGGTCCACCTACACATTACACCTACAGGAGCTTTTATGACACCCCATTCTATATCAATAGGATTAATATAGAGTTGGTTTCCCATTTGCAGTTAAAAAAGCTACTAGATTTTTGAGTGTGTGAGAATTTTTACCCATCCATCCAGATCATTTGTGAGGTCAGACAGATGAGAGGGCCTGGCTTCTAATCTCCATTCTAGTTTGATGAGGCTGAGGTCAGGACTTTGTGTGGGCCAGTTAGGTTCTTCTACACCAAACTCATCCAACCATGCTTTTATAGACCTTGCAGTCAGGCCAATAATCTTCTCCTGGCATTAACAACCCCAGACTTGTCCATCACATTGTCAGAGAGAGAGAAGCATGATTTGTCACTTCACAGAACACGTTTTTACTGTTTGAAAGTCCAGCGGCAATGTGCTTTACACCACTTCATCAGACGCTTGGCATTGTGCTTGCTGATGTGAGGCTTGCATACAGCAACCAATGCCATGAAGCACCCAGCACACAGTTTTTGTGCTGATGTTAATGACACAGGAGGTCTGGAACTCTGCAGTTACTGAGTCAGCAAAGAACTGGCAACTTTTACACAGTATGCACCTCAGCACTTGGCAACCCTGCTCTGTCTTTTTATATATCTGCCACTTAGGACTGAGTTGCTGTGGTTCTTAAACTGCTTCCACGTTACAATAATACTATTTAGAGTTGGAATATTTAGGAGGGACTACATTTCACAAAATGACTCATGGCATCCTATTACAGTAGCAGGCACCGAATTCTCTTTAGAACAATCCATTCTTTCACAAATGTTTGTAAAAGCAGAATACATGGCTAGGTGCTTGGCTTTATACACCAATCAATGGGCTTGAATGAAACACTTGAATTCAATGATTAAGAGGTGTGGCTCAATACTTTTGTCCATATAGATTGTACACACTGTCAAATACATCTCCCCATATTTTTTCTGTGTTTTCTTAAGTGTATGTTTGTTGTTTTTGAGATTTGTGTTATTTGACAAGATTTGAAGATTATTTTATAATTTTCTTTCCATAAATTATACTATTATATTCTATTATTAAATTGTGGAGTCAGTTAAACTGTGTGTATGAGAGCAGTTTTGGAAAATAAAACAAATATAAAATTAACTTCCTGTTTGTAAATATAGCCAATATAGCAAGTGAACAGTGTTGTCAGATGCGGTCTTAGTTGGGATAAGCTCCAACAGTACTAAATCCTGACTTTGCAGATGATCACTGAACATTGGCCCCCTTTTATTAGGCTTTCATTGCCTAGTGTTCATAAGTTTTCCAGACTACACAATACCACACCAGCATTTTTTCATTAAAAAAATAGAAGAAAAACAGTAATGGTAGCTGTTTACCTAAAATGCCCTTTATGTCCTTTATTTTCTCAGACTTGACATCTCTAGTGCAAAAAGAGTGTTTATACAAGTCTTTTTACAGGCTAATTGTTCCATGTATTACCAAATAAATGAGAGTAATGTAGAAAACAGTAATAATCCATCAGTGACAAATATACAGTATATAAAACCATTTCATGCAGATGGGAGTGTTGCACCTTCCTAGGGTGGAAACTTAAAACATACACAGAAAGAAACATATAAGATTAGCCTTTAAAATGTGCCTTTAGATGCAGAATACATTTCTATAATCTGTTGACTTTCGTAACATGTGATAATCAAGTTTGTAGCTTAAAAAGAAACTTTAATGAGTTGTTTTATTCCTGAATGTTTTTCAGAACGGAGCCTTATCTAATATGGATAGGGTTTTAGATTGTAATACTGCAAGATAATGCCTACTTTCCTCCTCTGAAATATAATAACTTCATGTTACCCCCTTCTCTTTTTCTTCCCAGCTTTAAACTCCACCACTGCTTATTCTGCGAGTGTTCAGTTTGTTATAACATCTCCGGAAAATAAGCTTATGGTGTATACACAAACAGTCCTGCATAATTTCTTTCTGTCCTGTGAACAGCTTGGTTCTGTTCAGTGAAATCTCACTGACTGAATATTTATTCAAAAGTACAGAAGTACACCAAAGGAAGCTTCTCTTCCATGTGGTGCTGGAAAACTACAAAGAACCTGAAATTTTAATACAAGAAAACATTTGTCAAAAATGCTTTCAGGCTGTTCTGCTGACACACTAAGAGGGCAAACCACAAAGGTAGAACAGTCTTTCACAGCTCAGAATACAATTCAAGAAGTCTCTGAAGCAAAAGAAGCAGTAACACATCAGATTAACAATGATCGTTTTAAAAGCAATACCACAAAGAACAAATACAAGTGTTTGTGGTATTGTTTACCTGGTTAGCTAATAAAATGGCTAGTTTTTGAAGAGCTCTGCTTCAACCAACCTGTGAGTACACACTGTCAAACTGTACGAAGAGCTGCTCAATGTGCTGTGAAGATTTTGTCAGACCACCCATTCTCATTCCCAGCATATCAAATGCTGCCTTTGAAAAAATGGTGTCAATGATGTAGTAGTAGCTGATCCAGCTCAAGATCCATCACAATTCACAGGATATTGTAAGTAATGTATTGTAAGTACAGAAGGAAAGTGATGAGTTTTCCTGGCACTGGCTGGCTAATGAGAATTAAAGTCCACTGAGAAATCAAGTCATATCCAGGATGAATTAATCTTCACCACCAAAAGCTTGAAAAATACAGTAGGAGTACAGCAGCATGTCATGACACTGACCATATTACAGATGTCAGCATACTGGTGATAGTAGGACTGAAACCATATCTTCCTGTTGTGGAAGCGACCACTCCATTCATGATGACCAATAAGATCACAAGTATCAGGATACGAGTGACTTGCAACATGTGTGGAAATTTCAATTTCAAGCTATCAACAGGTCTACCTTCGAATGTGTCCCTGTAACGTAGTGGTTTGCGCATTCCCCTTACAAGTGAAAGGCCCCTGGTTCTGATTCTTGGTGGGGACACAATCCCCTCTCACCATGGAGGATTGCGTCCGGAAGGGCATCCAGCGTAAAACGTCTGTCAAATTACTTATGCAGATTAATCCACTGTGGCGACCCCTCAAAGGGAAATACAAGTGAGCAGCCGAAGGTTTAGATTTGATTAGATTACTTTATTGTCATTTCAACTACATATAAATACACAATGATACGAAATGGTGTTCCTTCAGGACCCAGTGCCCCATACAAGGGTAATGCCGGCCGGCCAGGGCCCACCTTCGGCCCAGCACAACACCCCGCCCACAATGTCCTCTTCCCCGGCCACCGGCACCAGGCGACACCGAGAACTGAAGGCCTGGTCAAACCGAGATCGGAGCCCCCAGAAACCGCCCAGCCGCAGCATCAGCCCTGCAACCATACTCCACCCAGAACCCAAAGACTTTGGTTCCCCAGACGCTGCCTGGCAGGTCATGAAAACAACACCGCCAGATCGCCAGTTAGCATCATCTGTGGACGGAGCTACGACGGTATCTGGTCATCCCTGAACCTCCGACTTTCGAACACGAACACCACCGTCCCGGCGTCCACACACCCGAACACCCGAATAATGGGCCAAAACAGGGACAATCATACGGATACAAGCACCACCTTGGTTCTGGAGTGGCCGCGCGCTACCGTCGCACCGCCATCTTGGCCCTGACTTTGTACATCATCATCATCAATAGGTCTACCATCTAAAAGAAGAGAAGCTACCAGTAAGATAGGAACAGCATCAGTAGAAAGTTGGGACTTGACTTTCAAGTTTTCTGCTCATTAAAACAGAAGCTATGATCATGCTGATGAACTAGTTTATTGCTTTATTATCGCCTGCAAGGACCCGATGCTCTACCTATGCCACGGCCCTAGTTCTTACCTAGCTTAAGACATTATCATGCCTTAAATAAAACTAATGATGGCAACCAAGTAAAGATGGCAGGGGGCACATGCACTAATTCCATGAACATTACAATTCAGACCAATACTCATAGATATAGCAATTCTTGTAAAAAAAAAAAAAGTAAAATAACAACTTTGACCTTGACCATGACTTTGAGTTTGAGCACAGTTTGGGTGAAGGTGATCACAGTGTGCAAGTTTTACTATAAAATCGGACCAAAACACGATTTTTATGAATTTTTGACAAACACATGCTTCACCATGACATTAACTCGTAGGTCCTTCAGTTGGATGAGCTACCCAAAAACTTGCACACTGCAAGGCCAAAGTTCTGCACAAGCAGACAAAGCTGGACCAAGAATTCTGTTTAAGTCACAAGTTTTTGAGCCGGTAGACTGACATTGGTGAGCTTTGTCTTTTGCACTTGGTTTCTCTTTGTTTTCACACTTTTCATGCAACCAGTACAGGTGTGTGTCCTCCAAAAAATCAACAGTGTTCAGTCTGACGGTGATGAACTGTTTCTTGAACAGGAAATGGGAGCAGAGTTCACCACAGAGGGTAAGAAGCACAAAAAATAATCAAAAAGTTTTAATAAGGGATGTATGTGAAGCACAGACAGCACGTGCAGTGGACAGCAGTTTTAACACTTCACCATAAAGACCAACTTACATGTTCTCTGCAGCAGGGCCTCAGCTAAAGGAGCACTGACCCAAGCCCAGATTACTGGTTGTGCCACATATTTTTAAAACTGCCTCCTAGTGACAGCACACAGTTACAACATGAAGTCAACAGTCTGCCAAGCTCTGCATAGGACCAAGGCACAATCATATCAGTGCCTTTCTTCCACAGCTATACTGCCAACCTGCTAATGTGGACTGCTAAAAACAGGGTCTGGGAATCCAGTGTCAAGGCAGAAGCAACAAAGGACAGCTTGTGTGTATCACACATAATCAGCTCCTGACAGAACAGCAGTTTGACACCTTGGGATGAAAAGGCGTTGCTTACACTGTGAAACTGTACAATAGCATTAGCAATGTATTGTAAGGGTTGTGTCAGACTCTTGCTGTCTCAGTAATACAGGAGGCGGGACTAAGGTTTAAAAGTGGAGTCTGTCTTTAAGCACTTTCTCTATACAAGCGAAATAAAGACAAACAAGGTCACAGGACAATTAACTTCCTTTTATTTCCATTTCTATCCCTTCATTTTCGATGCATATTAATTCCACCCCCTCATCCTTAAGATGAGATTCCTTTTGTCCCAGCAGAGGGGTCCTCTCCTCCCCCCCTGCCCTGCAACTCTAAAAAGGTGATGAAATGTGAAAGAAAGGGGCAAAGAATAAGAGCCCAGTCTCTGTTTCTGTGCATGGCTGTGCAGAGAGAAAAGCCTCCCCTCATCCTTTCTCCCAGATGTCACAGTTCTCCATAGTGTTCAGTTTAACCCCACCATCCCTCTTCCTCAACACTAATTACACACACACTCTCTTTTTGAAAACTCCCACAGTTACAGAGAACTGGCTGCGTGCTCACAAGGCTCAATAGACAGAAAGTGATGGTGTTACAAGCACATACAGCGGCTCTCATTAGCAATCTCACACTGATAATGTGGAGATGAAAAGATGCTACACCCTTGTGTGTCCTGTGCTTTTTTTACTGTCTACGAATATGCATTACTGCACTGCTGAAGCTTTGAGAGACCAACATCAGTGATTATGCAATTGTTTTAAACTGCAGTCCAGCCAGTCCTTTAGGACAGTATGTGAATAGCAACAGCAATGAGAAACCTTGTCTGTGTCTCGTTAGTCTTTTTGAATTATTTCACACACCATTAACATACGTACATTTTTCATATGTAATTTTATATTTTCTTGTGCTTTCATTTATGTATCTTTCAAGATCAAAATATGTGCGTGGAGGGCCACTATCATTTTCTATGGCATCAATCTGTTGATTATTGTTTGGTGTGGCAAGGAAAACTGTTAGTGTTTCATAAAGCAAAAAAATAACACTGAAATATATTGTTTTGTCCTCAAATACTATAAAGCAAAATACAATATGACACAGAAAGAAGAAAAAGGAACATCAGTCTCAGTGATTCTTCTCCTGCTGTGTAAAGGGCAAGTGGCACTCAACATGCCTCTAGTCACATGTGTGACTTCAATAAAACAATCCTCCAGAGGGGCAGAACAGAGTCATCTGACACTGCTCCCATCACACATTTGGAAACCTCTCTATAAAAAATACACAACTTCTATAAAACACACATATGCCTGAGGTTTCAAGCACAGAGTGTTTTTGTTGGGGGGGTTTTCAAATTGTAGTTGTTCATTTGAGACTCACTATCTTATAGAACTTGTGGTAAACACATTAATCAAAATAAACCAATTAACTAAACAGTCATCCTGGGAAACTGGATTTACATAGAGGATATTATAAAAATGACAAAAATTACAGCAGTTACAGTACACTAATCTTACTAGCTCTGAATAAAACTCTGACCTTGCTGTTTGTGGATTTTTTTGGTAAATACTGAACTCTTGATGCTCTCCTCTACTTTTTCATTTTAAACATTTCTTGTTGGATTAGATGTAGCACACTGGTACTATGCCAAAACAGTTTACTCCAAAATCCTGTTTCAAAATCAATTTTACATGATGTGAGCAATGATCATCTGTAGTGAATCCACTGTATAAAATAAAATGGGGCGCTACTGGATTAGATGTGCAGAGCAATAAGAGTATCTGAAAAAAGAAATGAGTAGCCTACTGGAGGTACTCGAGGTTTGGCAATGCTCCTCCTGTTCCTTCTTGTGCAAAGTTCCACATACTGGCTCTGCTGCTGGGTTGATGCCCTTTGATGGCCCTGTCCAACATTCCTTGTGTAACAGCCCATCTCCTGGTATCTTCTCTACACTCTTGATGCTGTGCTGGGAGGCACAGCATACTTTCTTGATGTTTGGATGGATGTGCCACCCATTAGGAGCTGGACTGCAGGTGTTATCTCATGCTACGAGAAGTGCAAAGGACACTAGCACAAAGGAGAAACTAGAGAAAAATCAGGCAGGAGGAACAACCCCGATCCTGCGTACACAAACATAATTATGAATCAATTCAAATGTGGTTCATGTTGTCTAATAATACATTTCAAATGTGTAGTAAGTCCTTCACAATTGAATTCAATGAGTGTCGTAATCATTTGGAAGACTTCAAATGAGTTGCAAGACTCACTTCTGAAATCTCCAAAATGTTCACAAACGCTAAAATTTTGTAAACCTTCACAACATGTCACAACTGTGCCATAGACTGTTGCAATTGCTTTGCAAATGCCACAAATGCATTCAAATTTTCGTAGCCACATCGGGGCTGGTTTGGCTTATTTTTCCCTTCAATGAAGTGTTATGAATGTTCACAAATAAGTTGCGAGGTAGGTACGATATCTCAACTCCTCAAAGTCATAACATGTGATGTGAATTCACAGCATTTTCCTCCTGTTTCCTCACATTTCGTATCTTTATAGTAACTACTATGTAATGGTCTGCAAGGGGTTGTAAATAACTGTCTCTTAAACGTTTCATTAAAAGTATGCGCCAGAGGCCACTCTGCAATTAATCGTTGCAACATTCACCTCGTGTTGATCTATAATCAAAACTGCATAAGTGGGAACTCAGCTATTAGGTGACAGCACTGGCCTGTAGCCACTACCTGCAAAATCATTCCCTTTTTGGGGATTGTCTTTCTGCTGCCTCTCCAGTGCACCTGTTGTCACTTTATTTTGCACAGAAGGAGGTGAAATGGATTTCCAGTGGTTTATGTTTCTCAACTGGACAGACTTACATCCCTACAGTTCTTTTAATTCCATTAGTTTTTTTGAGCAGTGTATTTTAAATGCAGTGGTTGCACAAGCAAAAAGTAATTTACGCTGTCCATAGACAATGTGACACAGTTGGGCACAATTTCTTGGCATACATCAGTTAAATCACATAACTACATTTGAAAATAGCTCTTGGAAAAGCGATATGTTTGTGTACATAGAAAACGAAAATATAACTCACATTGTGCATTTCAGCAGGAAACTTGTTAGCAAACAGTTCACCTGTAGATTGTTGGTCGAATGTGGAATAAGTCATGTTATATTGAGAAATTAGCATTTTGTTTTCGATAGTAAGAGCAGCCAAAGTTCATAAAAAGATAATATTTATGCCTGTCCACCATGCCAAATATGCCAAAGTATGATTGCTCAGAGACATAGCTAATGGTATTAAAACAATGGCATACTGTATGGCATGCCCTCTAGCTTTTTTTTATTTCCTCAAGATCTTTTGGGATTTTATTACATTTTCTCTGGAGAAGTGCTAAAAGCCACTGTGGTGCTGTTATGAGTTACCTTCCATAATCGCTGGCCACTGAGGATCTTCATATGCAAATTTTTTTTTTAGATGTGGGTTGAACTCTGTGCATGAGGATTTTTATTTGAGTATGTTGATTCATTTATATACATACGTGTGTGGGTGCACATTTATGCATGAATGGCACTGTGTCGGCACGCATTTATTTAATACTTTCTTTGTAATTTTACACATTTTAAAATGAAACAATTCCCCCATGGTCAAATGGACCAAGAGAAAAAAAAAGCAAGAAAAGTCCTAATCCTGAGCGTGTTTTTAAGTAATGCAGCGCTGAATGGCACATTCGGGTGTGTTTTATATTTTTGGTCCCTTTCAAAGCCTTCCCTGGATGTGGGTGGAAAGTGCTTGATCTTCCCTTGTTCATATTAAATAAGTCAGATTCCAGCCCCCACCTCAAAAACCTATACTCACATTTACACTGGCGCTTATTAGATGTGAATATGAGCGTGTGTGTAGCTTTCCTTTTAGCTCAGGCCAGTGAGTTTGAATCCTTTTGAACAGGCAGTAACATGAGGCAACTATGACAGGCAGGACGACCCTTGATCACTGTTAATTATCTAAGTGGACGTGAAACTCCCAAACCACCAGAGCGATGCAGCTATAGCACTCTGCATCAGGGAGGGTCTGCATGTTTGCTTTAAACCAGCATAGATGTATACTCATATTCATATGCATCGGTGTGTTACCTTCATCAACGCCTTGTGCAATGTTGTCCCTTCAAGTGTATGTCATGGTCATACGAAAGCAAGTGTGCTCTTCACCATTCCAAAGCAAAGCTAAGTTTGTCAAACCTGTCAAACACAAAAGCACGGAAAGGAACTCTTGAACAGCATGTCTTTAATGAAGCAGGGGCCATTTAAGATTTATGAAAGAGCTTTAAAATCTAACTACAATGGACTGTCATTACGCTTAAATTCAGAATAGTTGCATCATCTCTTAGGAAATGATCTGTACTTGGATTATGAAGCTGATGCGCAGAATTCCCTGATGATTAAAAGTAAAGAACAGGAGTGGTGTGATATCAGTTTTATTCCTGCTCAGAACTATTACTACATTTTTAGATCTTATGACATGAAAAGGAAGGAAACTTGTCAACTTAAGATGACCTAAAAAAAAAAGTTCCTCATACAAACTTTGAAAGTGTCCTCAGTCCATTAAATCATTTATATAATGAGTCAATATTATGTGTTAGTGAGTAATGACAGTCCAGCCAGTGCAGTGCCCACTTAAAACCCAGAGATTAGTGTCCTGAAGGTGACCTCAGAAGTATTGACTGCATTTACTATCTAGCAGTGATAGACCATACATCCAGTCCTACTGTTATGGCAGGGAATTTACCAATAGAATAAGGAGAAATAATGGCATGTTTTGTGCATGAAACTTACTGTGGGCAGTTACTGTAAATGTTTTGTTGTTTTTAAAATATTATTACACCCACCCACCTAAAAAAAACAGATAAATAAACAAAACCACCTTAACCTAAAGAGAAGGCCGGACAGAAATCGAGTTTTCATTGTCCTTTGAGGCGCAATGGTCACAAACTTGCCACAGGCACGGCTTCCCACTCATGTGAGAATAGGTATAGCATATGCCCTTCCTAAGAACATGCAGTTTGGTACACACTAGCACATAGCAGCTTACAGCTACATAGATTTGTGTTACTTTGTACTCACATTTGTTATTTTAACATGTTAAATTGCTGGTCACATTCTCTACCAGGCATGTACTGTACAATATATAGGCTACATCCTAAGGCATCAAACACATATTTTAATCTAAGTAAAAACCCCCACTGAAAGTTGTCATACCTATAGCTTTGTCTTTCTTCTGGCATTCAATGGGGGAAAAAAGTCACTGATCAAGTCATTAATGCGTGTGGTTTTGATTTGGTGTCCAAAAGTGTCAGGCTGTTGTTGTATTATCTATATTTTTTTCTAACATCCTGAACATTTGCAAATAAGATAAGCATTTGGCAGGCAGCAACAGAAAGCATCAAAAAGTTTTAATTATATGTGGTAGGAAACATTGAGTATAATCTACAATTAATCATCCTTTCCCTCCACTGAAGATGTGAGAGGGCACAGCCAGCCATCACTTGTCTCTGTGCTGGAGTCCTCCTATGAACCCCTGGTCTATTTGACTGGTATGTTATGTTTGCACATTTACATATTCTTAAACTTTATTCTATTCTTTGCACTGTCTACTTAGAGATGTCAAACAGTGGTTTGTTGTTTTGAAACAATGATAGTAAAACTTTATTCTGTTCTATTCTATTCTTATCTTACCTTACCTTATCTTACCCACCTTATAATGAAGGTGTTATGGGCTATTAAATATAAATTAGTCTATTAACAGTACTTCAGTGTAAATAATTAAAATCTACTACATGTGAATACTCTGCTGTACATTTCGTACTTTAACTTTGCGTTTTTATTACAATAACACCACATCTGTTTTTTGCTTGTTTGTTTGTTTTGTTTGTTTTAAATTTATGAAATCATACATGTAAATTATCAAAACAGTTTACTTTTTAAATTATTTTAACCATAAAAAATTGAGACATGGAGGAAGAAAATATCTATTAGTATGTTCAGGCCACTTTTATTTACATGTTCATTCGTATAGTTCTTGTCAAAGCCACAAGGAGCTTTTATAGATGATCAAAGATCCCTGCCATAGACTACTGCATATTAGGGCTACAGAAAGTAAAAAGAATTTTTTTTTAAATCTGAATTTTTGTGAAAAAAAATGACAAATTTATGAGATAATCTTGGCAAATTTTCTTATAAATTTGCCACATTTTTCTTGAAAATGTAGTTATTCTTAGGAATTTTACCCCCACCCTCAAGTCTTGCATTTACTTACTTAATTTCTTACCTACTTACTTACTTATAGTGGCCTTAATAAGCCATTGTAATAGACTATCTAAACAGTCCAAATTTCTCTTAAACCCAATATCTTAAGGCCAATGGACCCCACAAGCTTTAGTGTCCCAGTCATGTGCTCACTTTCCTATACGATCCTTCTGTCATATGCAGTTTTATCAACTTGTTTCATGTGTGTCTCCTAACCTTCCCCCTGCTTCCTCATTAGTTTCTGGTACATCTGGTGAATCTGTGGGGTTTTTGCAATCAAAATGTTTCACATTAGGTTGTAAGAAAAGCTATGTTTTTGATGTTCAGGGCAATAAATAACCCTCAGCTAATGCCATCTAGTAATCTTACCTTCCAACATTTGCATCAATATTCTTCTATCTTTACAGTAAATAAAAAGCTGATATTTTATTTTGTTTCATAGCATTTGAAAGACATTTCATAATGCTGCATATATTATTTAATATGACTTTGAGTTTGCCTTTGGAAATTTACATGTATACCAGTGGCACCAATATGGCTAGTGGTGGTTGGTCAGTGATGGTCTGGGGAGGCATATCCATGGAGGGGCACACAGACCTCTACAGACTAGGCAACGACACCCCGACTGCCATTAGGTATCAGGATGGAATCCTTGGACCCATCTAACACCTTCAGGTTGCACCTCAGACTGTCCAGGACCTCAGTGATGCCCTGGTCCTGATCTGGGAGGAGATCCCCCAGGACACCATACCTTGCCTCTTAGGAGCATGCCCCAACATCATCATACATGCATACAAGCAAGTAGGGGCCATACAAACTACTGAGCACAATTTTGAGTTGCTGCAATGACATTTCAGCAAAATGGACTAGCCCGCTGCATCATTTTTTCACTTTCATTTTCAGGGGTGTCTTTGAATTCAGCCCTCTGGAGGGCTGTTTTTGTATTAGTTTCAGTCAGATGTACATTCGGCTGCTCCCTGGTATTTCCCCAAGCGGTCGCCACAGTGGATTAATCTGCAGGTTTTATGCTGGAGGCCCTTCCTGAGAGAACCCTCCATAGTGGGAGGGGCTTGTGTCCCCACCTGTATTCGAATCAGGGACCTTTCCCCTTTAAGGCCATCAGATATAGTGCTTACAAGACTTGAATGACATTTTTAACATTTTCACTTTTTCTCCTTGTCTTTGATGAATATATATTACTGCTGTTCTTTAGTCAGCTCTACACCAAAAAAAAAGGTAGTTTAACACGTGGGAATTTTCTGTCACTTTTCTGAACAGGTGCTTCAATGCATTACCTGTCAGGCTGCCTGACATGAAAAAAAAAACACGTCTGAATGCCTTTACATTTGTTCCCCTAAGATGTACTGAGTTGAGACCAGAGTAAACAGAAGTGCTCCATGACAACTACATCTGTGCAGATGATTCTGAGGCAAGTTGTGAAAACACTGTGGCTGAGGGAAAATGACATCATGCCCATGGACTTTCCATCTTTTATTTTAGGGGGAAAGTAAGAGCTAACTATGCCAAAGGCCCAGAGTTTTATTTGCAGCAGAGCATAGATTCTCATGCTGGCAGTTGGTACAAAGGCTGCTCTCCCTAAAAAAACAAAAAAATGAAAACCCTTTCCATAAATGTGATCCATAAATGTTATTGTAACATCAAATGAATAAATACGTAAAATAAAGTTATTGGGATTCATGTTAACCACATTAGTTTTCCTTTCAAATGATGCATTAAAGCCTCCTGTCCTTTTTCAAAAGGTCATGATTATTATTAAGCATTATAGCATGTGTGTGTAATCTCACCACTGGCCAAATTTGTTTGTCAGTTATATTGTGTGTGGAAAGAAGGAAAAGGCAAGTGAGAGATAGAGGGAGAGAGATGCTCGGGGAGCGTAGAAAACAACACTATCAAAGGAGGGCTTCAAAGACTATCAGCTACGTCTCCTGGGTAATTTGCGATCCTGCATTCTTTCGACTTCAAAGGGCCGCTGTGTGTTGGAATACGGCAAGTGGGAGAGTGAAGGGGGGAGACGAGGGAACGGAGGAGGGGGAGAATCTGATTTCTCTAATAAATGCTGACACCAGGCCTGTTTGATATTAGATTCAGGGAACAGTTTGATTTGTTATCGCCTTTGAAACTCTTCGGATGTCCTTCAGAGTGGCAGGATGGCTACCACCATGCTCCGAGAGCAAGAGGGGAGAGCAGAGAGCACCAGGCACATAGGACAGTGGTCCACCTATGAGAAGAAGAAAAAGAAAAAGATATATTTTATTAATCCCCAAATGGGGAAATTACAACTAGATCTCAACACACTCTTTTTTGTAGGTATATACACACAATTAACATGCAGTTAAGTGATTTAGACACACACACAAGCAGGGGTGAGAGAAAACAAGGCAGCCCATTGCGGACACCGGGGGGCACAGTGGGGGTTGGGTGCCTTGCTTTAGGGCACCTGGGTGGAGCTCGGGGGTCTGGGGTGGCACAGGCCTTCAGCTGCCATAGGCATCCAGCCAGTGCCACATCAGCTGCCCTCTGGTTCCCAACCATTCACCATTCACTGAGACACTGCCACTGCCCCCGCCCCCTGATGACCATTAAAAAGCTATTGATTAGGAGTCTCTCTGTCTGACTCTTTGTCTGTCTCTCTGCTCTGCCAGTACTCATTCTGTATACATCTTAATACACTACAGAGAATAAATGCATCTAAGGCTACGTTCATACTGCAGGCTAATTCCGATTTTTAGCTGAGATCCGATTTTTTAATGTCGTTCACATTACAATTTAAATACGACCACCATCAGACTCCAGTGTGAACAGTCTCCGTCCCTGGAGTGACCTGCACGCGCAGAAGTAGACATGTGATTTACAGAAGTAAATATGGATGCTAAACATATCAGCATGTGAGTAAAACTTCAGTTTCTTTCCACTGACAAGCTCCATCAACACTGTCTGCCATGCTTGTTTTGTGCATTGTTTACATTTGATCTTGCCGTGTCTCGCCTCCTCCAGCACAGAATTGTGACGTCTGTCTCACTTCAATGACGGAAAAGTCGGATAAAATAGGACATGACCGTTTAGACTCAGGTTGCTTTGAAAAACATCCGATACATATCCGATGTAGGACCACATATGCAAGTGGCCTGAATCCTATTAGAAAAAATCAGATCTGTGCTGTTCAGACTGTCATTAAAAAAATCAGATATGGGTAACATATGGGCAAAAAATTTGGCTTTGGTCCACTTTTGCCTGCGGCGTGAACATAGCCTGAAAAACATAAGCACCTGATAAGTCTGACTAGTATTGAAGAAGCAGTGTAGGACTGTAATGGGTGTTTAAAGAGGTCATCGTTAAAATTAATTCTAGTGTCCCTGTAGTGCGGTGGTTTACACATGCACCTCACAAGTGAAAGGTCCCTGGTTCGATTCCAAGTGGGATGGTTGCATCTGGTGTAAAACTGCTGCTACTGTAAATTACTAATGCAGATCAAGCTGCTACCTTGGAAAAAACACAAGTGAGCAGCCAAAGGTGTATATATATAGTTACAGTTAGGGCTGCTGTCTTAAGATACAAATGTATAAAATCTTTTTACAGTATTTTTTATTACTGTAAAATGTAAAACATGTCAACAAGAAATTTGGCAAATAAAGACAAATTACAAAAGATTTGTAAATAAATATTATATTGAGAATATATTTACATATAAGGTAAGTATTTCAGCTATTAAATAAGTTTCAGTTTTTTAATAACTTTATTAACATGATGTGAAAAATCCACTGAAAAAAAAACCCCTGAGCCCTCAAGAGATTTTTCTGACCATGCAGAGCTGTAAGCGAGCAGCAGGGTGAAATATTTTGATGCCCACCGCTGACTGCAGGTGAAGAGGAACCTCTCAGGGGTAGCCTGGAAAGTACTTCTAATGGGTTACTTCACAGCTGCAGTTTTTTGCATATTGGGAAACTTTAAGAAATGCTCTGAAGTGAATTCAGAGTATGCCTGTAGATGTGGTGCAGTGATGACCAACTGTCCATCATTAAAGAATTCTGATAGAGCAGGCAAGGATCTTTGTGTGTTTTTGGTTTGCTTGAAAATAGATTGTTCAAACTGTTGTAAGAACACATCTAGAGGGAAAGTATTTACATCCCAGATGACCACACTGAAAGGGTTATTTTTGAACAGTTTTTAAAATAGTTGTGTCAATCAAAGTTGAATCAAAATAGAGGGCTTAAGAAAGAAGTTCAAATCCCTTGTGCGTGGAAGTCTCCCATCTTCTCACACCTGGCTAGTCACTTGGTGAAAAGGAAGTCAGCTTATCAATATCAGCTTGCTTGTTTGTGGAAGAATGATAAAAATGTCAGACATTCAACAAGCAGTTCTGATGGTATATTAGCCCATGTGCAATAAGTGAGAAAATCCATGCAACAGACATATTTTGAAATACATTAGGTTTGCCCCATTCTGACATTTTGACATTTCTCTCTTAGACAGTCACTATTTTTCTTTTTCTTTCATAAAAGGCCCTGAAGTCATCCTTATTAGACTTCTCACATAATTTTCTCTGACATTGAAAGAGTATACACAGATGGAGAGGAGCATATGAGGTACTTGGTCAGCATGCTTAATGTCCAGAAAACTCCCAGAAGAGGTTGTGATTTTAGAATGACGTGATATATTTTCACTCCAGGGGGCAACCATGTGACCTCTGCTGTATTTTCTTGAGTTTACTGGAACTAGTCACATTGTGTACTGGACTGGTGTTAACATAATTAGTTAGCAAACCAGTGTACTCCTAGTGTCAGTCCCTAACCTGGATAAATGGAGAAGATGCGTCAGAAAGGGTACCTGAGTATCTACCAATAATAAGATTTCTAAACCTGATTGGTCGAGGCCTAGGTTAACAATTACCACCATTGGTGCGTTTGACCAGCAGGATTCTATGCAAGGGACAGGGTGAGATGGAAGAAAATGATCCGCTGTGGTGACCCCTAAAAAGGGAGCAACCAAAAGAAGAAGAAGAAGGAGGAGAAGAAAATAAGTTTGACTAATTACATCATACGCTTATAAAGCCAAATCTGCTGGTACTCCCTGTTTTATAAGGCCATCTTTAAGCAGCTTCCATTACATCTGTCCTCATATTTGCTTACACCCCCAATGTCAAGCTACAGCCTGTGCTCTAGGAGCTCTCTGCTCTTATCTTTATCAAGGGTCCATTCAAAGCTTAGTGAAAGGGCTTTTACGTGGGCAGCTCCATCTGCTTGGACTGAACTACAAAAAAATGTTAATTTGTTAGACACAAAGTTACAAATATTTTAAGGAGTGAGATGGGGAAAGTGTAAATGTTTTTATTTATAGTTTTTTCAGTTCTTCATTGAGAATTGATGTGTTAAATGTCCTTTTCCCCTCTTTTCCTTAATGTTTGTCCAAGTGTAAATGTTTGTTTTGTGTGTTGGTCTATGTAATTTTTGTAGTTTGTACAGAGAGCTCTTAAAATAAGACAGACAAGCCATAGCGCTTTAGTGAGGTTCAATTACATGTAAAGCTTAAAAAGTTCTGTTTGGTTTCATTTCAGATATATTATATGGACAAAAGTATTGGGCCACACCTATTGATCACTGAATTCAGGTATTTCATTCAGTCCCATTGTCACAGGTGTATAAAATCAAACGTGCAGTCTTCACTTGCAAACATTTGTGAAAGAATGAGTCTAAAGAGCTCAGTTCATGAAATTTCTTCCCTCTTATATATTGCACAATCAACAGTAAATTGTATTATTGCAAAGTGTAACTGTTTACGAACCACAGCAACTCAGCTACAAAACTGCAGATCATGTTAAGTTACACAGCGGGGTTGCAGAGTGCAGAGGTCAGTAGTGCTTAAAATTGCCAAAGCTCTGCTGACTCAATAACTGCTGAGTTCCAAACCTCCTTTGAAATTAATATAAGCACAAAACCTGTGCCGGGAGCTTCATGGCTGGATAAAATAGCATTATGCACGGTGACACTGAACTCTGAAGCAATTGAAAAATCCTCTGTGGAGTGACAAATCATTCTTCACGACTTGGCAGTCAAATAGACAAGTCTAGGTTTGGTTAATGTGAGGAGAATGTTACCTGCCTGACTGTATTGTGCCAAATGTAAAGCAGGTTAGAGGAAGGATAATGCTACACTGCTCAAAAAAATTAAAGGAATACTTTGAACACACATCAGATCTCAATGGGGAAAAAATCATGCTGGATATTTATGCTGATAAGGACTGAGTAGTATGTTAGGAATGAAAGAATTCCACATCCTTTCATGGAAATGAAAATCATCATCCTACAAAGGGCTGAATTCAAAGACACCCCGAAAATGAAAGTGAAAAAATGATGTGGCAGGCTAGTCCATTTTGCTGAAATTTCATTGCAGCAACTCAAAATGGTACTCAGTAGTTTGTATGGCCCCTACTTGCCTGACAACATTAGGGCACGCTTCTAATGAGACGACGGATGGTGTCCTGGGGGATCTCCCCACAGATCTGGACCAGGGCATCACTGAGGTCCTGGACAGTCTGACATGCAACCTGGCAGCATGGGATGAACCAAAACATAATGTCCCAGAGGTGCTCTATTGGTTTTAGATCAGGCAAGCATGCAGACCAGTCAATGGTATCAATTCCTTCATCCCCCAAGAACTGCCAGCATACTCTCATCGCGTGAGACTGGGCATTTTTATGCACCAGGAGGAACCCAGGACCCACTGCACCAGCATAGGGTCTGACAATGGGTCCAAGGATTTCATCCTGATCCCTATTGGCAGTCAGGGAGCCACTGCCTAGCATGAAGAGATCTGTGCATTCCTCCATGGATATGCTTTCCCAGACCATCACTGATCCACCTACAAACTGGTCGTGCTGAATGATGTTACAGGCAGCATAACATTCTCCATGACCCTTTCATTTCTGTCACATGTGCTCAGGCTGAACCTGAAAAGCACAAGGTGCCAGTGACGGACCTGCTATTCTATAGCAAATGCTAAACTAGCTCCACGGTGCTGGACAGTGAGCACAAGGGAACAGACAATGTCAGGCCATCAGACCACCCTCATGAAGTCTGTTTCTGATTGTTTAGTCAGAGACATTCACACCAGTGCCCTGCTGGAGGTTATTTTGTAGGGCTCTGGTAGTGCTCATCCTGTTCCTCCTTGCACAAAGGAGTAGATACCAGTCCTGCTGATGAGTTAAGGACCTTCTACAGCACTGTCCAGCTCTCCTAGAGTAACTGCCTGTCTCCTGGAATCTCCTCTTTGCTTTTCATGTTGTGCTGGGAGACACAGCAAACCTTCTGGAGATAGTATATATTGATGTGCCATCCTAGAGGAGCTGGACCACCTGTGCAATCTCTGTAGAGTCCAGGTATTGCCTCATGCTACCAGTAGGGACACTGACCCTAGCCAAATGCAAAACTACTGAAAAAACACTCAGAAAAGAAGAGGAAGGAAACAATGTCAGTGGCCTCCACCTGTAAAACCATTCCTGTTTTGGGGGTCATTTCATTGTTGCCCTTCTAGTGCACCTGTTTTGGATTTCATTAACACCAAAGCAGCTGAAACTGATCAACAACCCCCTCTGCTACTTAACTGACCAGATCAATAGCCCAGAAGTTCAGTTGATGCTATATCAAAAAGTGTTCCTTTAATTTTTTGTGCAGTGTATGAGGTTGTTATTCTTGAGTTGGCCTGGCTATTTCCAGTGAAATCTTAATGCTCAATGGGAAATTTTAATGCTTCAGCTTACCAAGACATTTCGGCAGTGCTATGCTTCCACCTTTCTGGGAACAGTTTGAGGGAAGAAATCCAGCATGACTGTGGCCTAATGCACAAAGGAAGGACCAAAAATATATAGGATATAGGACGATGTATGTGTCCTCTCATCCAACATCAATATCTGACCAGGCAAATGCTCTTCTGGACAAATAAGGCAAAAGCTGTCATAGACACACTCCAAAATCTTGTAGAAAGCCTATCCAGAAGACTTGGAAGCGGTTATAGCTGCAAATGGGGGACCAATGCCATATTAATGCCTATGGATTTATCATGGTGTATCATAAAAGCTCCTGTAGGTGCAATGTGTAGGTGACCCAATGTTTTTTCATACAGTGGATTTTCAGGAGCCTTCTGGATTTTTAAAAAATTGGTCCATGTGCAATGTGTTTGTGAGAAAGCAATGTAGATGCAGTGGGTGTTTGACCTTTGGGCAGGCTTTTGCACCAAGCTAGCACTTCCGTGGCAGACTTCAAATTTGGATACTGTCATCTTCAGGCCTGTACATATACAGTGCTACCAGTTTTAAAAAGTTTTATGAGACTGAAGTTGTCAGGTTTTTTTAAGTTTTAGTTATTTAGGAGGTCTAATTGAGATCAACATCTATTTTTCATCATGACAAGAAAAGTCAGCAACACAAAACAACCATCCCATATAAACTAAATATAACAGTCACATCAAAAAGTAAAGCACTAAAGTCTGACAAAGGAATGAGTTTCATTACTTCAGCTTGTTTTGCGGTTCATCTCAGTAGGTCTCTGCATATTTAAATAATGTGAACTTGCTGTTACAAATGTCAGACATATAAATGACACAGGATTGTTTGCTAAATTTAAAAGAAAAATGCAGGGTTTCAATAAAAAACACTGAATTCTATATTATATTATGAAAGATGTGCGTACCATATGTAATTAAATTCTCCATATGTTCTTTTTACTGCATTCTAAAGCCCCATCCTCATTTACAGGGATTGCCTATCCCTTTGTAACTGACAGTTTATTGCTAGCAGACATTCCAGGCTCTGATTTAGTAGGTAACCCTTTGATATGATGGTGTTCCTATATTGTAGTGGCTTACACATTGACCTCACACACAAAAGGTCCTCAGTTTGCAACCAGGAGGAGACACAAGCCCAGCCTTGGGCATCATGAGCCAGTGCTGGTCCTAAGCCCAGATAAATGGGAGGATTGTGTCAGGAAGGGCGTTTGGTGTATAAATCCCTGCCTATGTTCATCTGCTTTTGGGAAGAACGGAGAATCAAAAAGCACCTTCCTTCTTCTGATATATTTCAGTCCATGGTATTTAAATCAACAATATTCTTACTTTCCATCAGGAGCTGCTTAAATCATTCCTCTCATAGTTTTAAGATTAGTTTAAATGTATAAGGCCTTATATGCTGATTCTGACCATCAAATTTAAAATCTCTTCCGTGGAAGTGTTTCATATCCTAACTCGTTAGTCATCACATATGACTTAGTGTGTTCACTGAAGGTAATTCTAGAGTCTTATATCTGAGTTCAAATAAGGATTTTTTTATCACTTTTAACAAAATATCTCCATTAAATAAACTTTGTTTTTGTGTTTATATTGCATATATCTTCATTTGTACCCATTCACAAGCTGCTCATTTACCCCACCACAATCCCCTCCCCACACATACACACACTCGCTACAGTAACTCATGAAAGTGGATGTAAGCAGAAAACACCTGCGATGTCATCCTCTTTCCCCACATCCACAGTATTCAGTGACCCAGGGGACAACCGTGCTATTTGATTATTCTGCAGGGTGATTGATGTGTCGTACACCACTGTGGTTTGTATTCATGTGAAAGCACGCATCACCATTGATCTATTGATGCATGGGATTGTGTAATGAATATGCAAAGCTGAACTGTACTGCTGTACACCCGCGTGACTGGCTGTCAGTGACATCATCTCCAAGTCGCAGGTCTTTGATTCCTGCTGCCCAGATAGGACACCAGAGAATTGCAAATTAGATGTAATCAGTACTAACAATCCTGAATCTGTGCCAGCCGAAAAAAAACCACGTCATGATGCCACCCCACCCCAACCCCCAAATTTCTCGCCCCTCCTCGTTGCCCCTGCCAGGGTCCCTCCTCTCCTTTTCCATCTCTCTATCTGCTCATTAGTGCTGGGTTTGGAACAAAGAGCCATCTGGGCATGGCTACCTGCCAGCTCAGGTGGGCCTTTACACAGACAAGACAACTTCACTTCAACATCTGTCTGCCAAGATCAAAGCCATTTCTGTTTACCCCCCAAACTCCCCCTCTTGCTTTTTCTCTCTCTGCCTCTCCTTCCCTCTTTCTCTGCCTCCCATTCTCTAATATCCGCAAAAACTTCACATACATTAGATAGGAAGTAGACTAAATGCAGCACCCTCCTCCCCCTTAATGTCTCTCTCCGCCTCTTTGTCACTTCGCAGCTCTTCTTTGCGCCCTTAGGGTGTCATGCAGTCTCCCAGACTGCTTTGTTTTCTGTTTTCAGCTTTTTTAGGTAATTGTTTTCCTCTGTATATACTGTGGGAGACATAATTTTTGAAATTTCTCTGTGCTTTGCATCTCAGCAGTCACTTGACAAATATATCAGGCTTTTTCCTGTAATTGTCTGTTCCTGGTAGCCTTGGGCTTTGGGTGCAAACATGTAGAGGAAAAACAAGCTCCTCTCTGTTCTCATAGAAACTTCTCACATTATCAGCTAAAAGTAGAGCTGCCATTTTTATGGCCTTCTCTACAAGGTATCACAATGTCTACCAAGATCGATAAACATGCTGAGCTATCTGTGCTGATAGTAAAAAAAATGGGGGTCAGTGAGATTTACAGCTTGTAATCAGATGCAAATGGGTCCCCTGTCCCTCTGTGACTGCAGTTTATATCATGGAAAGTATTGATGGGCTTTTTTTTCTCTTACTTCAGAGAGATGATGCTGGCTGCTTTTGCTGTAGGTAACCCCCCTCCATGGTTATAAGATGGTGCATTCAGCTGGTCTGGCATTCTAGATACGAGGATCAGGGAAAGTGTTATCCTTTAAGCCAGGTGCTGCTGTTCAACACAGCCAGTTCCTGCTGACTGAAACACTTCCCTGCATGCTTCCGTCTGCTTGTCTGACTATTCTCTCACAGTCTCAATGTGCGTGTGAAGAGGTTGTTCAGGCCCTCTGTGTCAGCTGTGAGCGTGCACAGTATGAAGACGGTGGCGGCGTTTGACCGTGGAGAGCAGCCTCACGAGTGTAGAGCTTATGCTGTTGCTGTGTTTCTGCTGTTGTTTTAAGCACTTTGCTTAGAACTAATAAAGATTGATCAGTCTTCCGTTCAAGATCAATGCCAAAGCTATTTTAGCTATGTCTATGTGCCAGGATGCATTCTGATCAATGGCAAAGCTATTTTTTGTGTCAAGGGCAGGGCCCAGTTTACTTCAGGCAGGATCAGAGAGAAAGACTTGACTGATGGACCGTTCATGAGCGCAAAAGGTTCCGCCACCTCCTCCTCCTCCTTTGCTCCCCTGAATAGCATCCTCTTCTGAAAGTGATGATAGTGAATTAATTTGGAGAGATTTCACATGCTCTGTGTCACACACACATTACCAGCAGGGACAATTACATCACTGTCAGATTACAACTTGCCACCCACTGTTCTACCAGTTTATATAAACGCTTCTAGGAGCCCCAGGCTAGAATGACACATGTGAACCCCACCCGCCCTCACTCCAGCCTCCCTCCACCTTTTCTCCAGCAGAGGTTTTCTACTGTATTGACTTGGAAGTAGGGGGTAGGGGTGGTGGCGGGGTCATTGTCCATTTTTCTCCAGCACAATGTTCAGCAGGAGACAGCCAACTGGAGCGTAAAACAAGGCTGCAGTCTGCAGGTAGCCACCGGCTAAGCTCACCTGCCACTAAATTCGCTTTGACAGGTGAGATCACAAGCACATGGCGGGGCACTGCACCCAACAGGGAGGCGAGAAACGTGGGTGTAGGAGCTCAGCTGTACAGGACGTGCTTCTGCACTACAGCTCTGAGGAACAGGATAGTTTAAAGAGGAACATCTCATGGATTACGAGGCTCTCTCTGCAGAATTATAATAATCGTGTCTCACCCCTACCTTCAGCTGGGTTGGTTATTGGCCAGATTGTCAATGGAGTTACTTTTAAAAAGGAAATCACACTGCGTCAATAAAAGATTATGGCTTTCATTAAAGGTAGCTCGCTTAACACAAGCATGAGCCATACTATAAAATACGTGGGAGAAACTTAATGAGTTTGACCCATCCTAGGTACATAGGAAAGTATGTCATTTAGAATATAACAGACTTTAGAATTATAAATTTAGCCCATCTTTTTTCAATGTGTGTGTTCCGATGTGAGCTATTAATTAACAACAAGACATCACACATGAGGTACAAGCTGTTTTTGAGTGTAAATATGATTTTGTCAGAAGGGGTCTTTAATCTTTCATGACCCAGGGGAAGCTAAGGCCTTCTGGTCCGAGCAAAATAGGAATTAAGGGTACATTAAATATAGGCTGGATTTTTGGGTCATAACCATTTGTTCACCAGCAGGGGCTCCACAGTACAGGGACCTCACTTCAGCTCATCAACAGAGCACAAGAGTCCCAGCGTCTCCCATCCTAGTTTTCAATCTCATGTCATTTCCCCAGTGATAGCTCATTATTTTTATGCTGAGTACATCTTTTAATGGGAAGGATGTGAATTGAAATGATATGGGAGTTATTTAAGGAATGGCTTCCTTTTAAACTTTGCAGGGGAGAAGCAATAGTGTTTTGCAGCACACTGGTGTGTATGTGTGTGTTGGTCACGTTTTCCATTGCCAAAGTGTTTTTATTTGTTTCATTCAGGTGCAAAACACACCACAGGGAAAGCACACCTCTACACACACACACACACACACCTACACACACACACACACACACACACACACACACACTTACACACTCACACACACCTACACACACACTCACACACACACACTCACACACACACATACACCTACGCACACTCACACACACACATACACAC
>VUQH01083700.1:0-21461 GCA_015106775.1 Etroplus canarensis
CTTCCTTCTCTCCATCATATCAGCCAGCTCTCTCCCTTTACCAGTCATAGTCCCTACATTTAAAGTTCCTACTCGCACCTCCACCCTCCTACTCTTCCTTCTCTCTCTCTCTGCCTCCTAACACGCTTTCCCCCTCTCCCCCTCCTTGGTCTTCGGCCAACAGTAGCATAGTTTCCACCAGCACCCTGTTGGCTAACGGCACCGGAGGCGGTCGTTGTTAACCCGGGCCACGACCGATCCGGTATGGAAGTCGTGTTATGAATCCGCATATTTGATTTGGCAAAGTTTTTTACACCGGATGCCCTTCCTGACGCAACCCTCACCATTTACCCGGGCTTGGGACCGGCACTAGGACTACACTGGCTTGTGGGCCCCTGTGGCTGGGGATGTGTATGGTACAACTAAAATTAAAATAAATCTTAAATTCACTGTTTTATGATTTCATATAGTTTTCACTTCATTATGTACTATTGTACATACTGACTGAAATATTCAAAACAAAAATAGTTTTTGTGTCCTATTATGTTTGTGTACTGTACTATTACATAAAATACACAATTTTAAAAGTCTTGTATATTGTTTTCAAGATATTTCCCTTTAATGATGTCTTTAGGGACCTTGGTTTCTTACCATCACTTTAAAATAAAGCTCTGCTTGTCCAGCCAACATAAAGTTGTAATAACATTCCCACCAAGAGGTCTAATGGTTGAAGAGGAAAATTTCTATATTCATTTCACCAAAATACCCTGTTTAAGCTGTTACAGCTGTGAAACCTCATTTACTTTTAAGAGATGACCAGCTGGAATAGGTGGGATGTGTAAGCAATATGATATCTCTTCAACTCTCTTATCCCCTTTCCTCCCATCTCTCTCTCTCTCTCTTTCTCTTTCTCTCTCTCTCTCTCTCTCTCTCAGCCTTCATGTCCTCCCTCTACCCTCCCACTGCTGACTTGGACATCAGTGCAGAGGTAAGCAGCCTCCCTTGGCTAAAGGTGACCCCCTGGACCCTATTAACATCACACACTCTGAGTGGCCAAAACACACTCCCTAAATGAACTCTCCTCTCCCCCTTGGCCACCATCATTGCCAGAGCCCACCGCTGGGTGAATTAGATTGCAGGCTTTTTAATATGGCTCTTAATGGTTTATAAATTGCACGTAATGATTCCTCCTTTCCTCTCTCTCTTGCAGAGCTTTTTTATGGCCCCTTGACTTTCCGAGGGAGTGGGTTGGATTTAATATATGGTGGAGGAGGCAGAAAGGAGGTGAAACCAGACCTGCACAGCTCTCTGCTTGCCCTTAACGCTTCCCATAGCTATAGAGTGAGAGACTTGGAAATAATGTTGGACACTGATACTATCTGGCTGTAGTGTGTAACTGCTGCGATACGACAAAACTATATGATGAAATGCTCGCCAGAGATGTAAAAATAATCTGGTATTGTCCTGTGTTTGGCGGAAAGAAGTGAGCATGAGGAAAGGCCACAACTTAGGGAAAGTGTGCACATTCCAATCAGGGGCAGAACAAAAATATGTAAAAGGATTACACTGAGAATATCCGTGATGGTTCAGATTAAAAGACCCAAATGGAGGACATGGCATTTAGGTTAAAAGTTAAAGTTAAAAGTTTAGCTTTATTAAATAAAGTCAGTGAAAAAATACACATATGAAGAGAAAAGGGGATGGGTAAAAATCAAGGTAACAAGGAGTTGACAAATAACATGGGAAATAACTTGACTAGCCAGTGAGAGAAGTTTGTCTTTCACACATTATGGTTAGTTTAGGCACATGAACTACTGGGTTAGGTTCATGAAAAGATCGTGGTTTGGATTAAAATACCTATTTTTAAACAACGTTAACCACCACTAAGACAGCGTGCCTGTCGGAAAGTCTTTAAGGTAAATTTTCCATTTTAGCTACATTATAAATACGCAGCAAACAAATGAAATAACTACTACAAGCCCCCAAACCAGGACAAAATCACCCCAGTGTAAATGTTATGATATTTTTACACCTTATCAGCGGAGTTGACATTGCATGTTGAGACTGAATAAAGTCTCCAATAGTATAAAGTCATCTTTCACTGTGTAGTTTCTCCTAAGCTATGTACCTGTAACCAAGAAACCTGAACTCCTTTTTGTTCTTACACAAGAGAGAGGATGTGGTCCAGTTTTTCTTTTTTCAAAACAGCCTTTAAAGGTCACTGTGCAGGGTTGGTATTGCTAGAATTCCAGAGGAATGGTGAAATATGCACCTCATGTGCTAACAAGAGATAAGAAATAAAAAAAATTCAGCAATGCAAAATTCAGCAATCACAGTACACTGCATGAATATGTTTTGATACATTTAAATAAATGAAATAATTACCCTGCTTATTAATACAGCAGGCTTGTTCTAAGTGTTAGATTCATTCCAACACCTCTTTCTTTCACTAGCCAAGAAGTGCTTCCAAACTGTCTGGAGACTGGTATGCAGAGGTTTTTAATTCCTAATGCAACATAATATGAACAGCGGCCAGCTCAAACCCATTGCGTTACTTGATGGTTCGTTGGCACTAAGTGAAATTCCAATTAACTGGCCCAAATGTCTACAGGGAGTGTTTGTCTGAGAGTGTGCTGAGAATGCAATTATTATTCCATCTTGTGCTTGGATGTCATCTGTGTAGTGAGCAGCAGAAGCAGTATAGGTCCATGTTTTGTAAAGGCAGTTTTGTAAAGCTTTACCTTTCACTCCTCCACTCTGTCACTGTGGAAGTGTAAAATGCAGTTCATTATTTGTGTCCAATGGCTCACTGGACAGCAGAAACAGGGGGAGCACAAGAGAAAAATCATTTACATTGTGTGCAGTGAAGCCTATAAGGCAACAAAGCTCAGCGAGACTCCCTTTTATACAGCCATTGTCATAGTAAGGTGCAATGTTTGTAACAATGACTTCTACCCAACTAAAAGTCTCTTAGGAACCAAGGCTCCGTGGATACTGATGAAAAAAATACCTGCTACCAAACTCTTCTATCCAACTGAGAACAGGTGGAGAAGCAAAGCTCTGTAACTGCCCCACGCTGTGCTTTAAAGAACAGTTCAAACAATTTAGTTTGTCAAAGAGGGACTCCTGCCCTACTTTCCCAAGCTTTAAATCTTTAGCTATTCCCTCCAGACCTTTACTGAGATGAGAACAGCTCCAGGGATAGAAATTTGTCTATATAAATAAATACCTTGGTGTTTAAATACCCTATTGGATGACTGATTATGTTTAAAAAAAAAACAAAAATTGGATGTTAGCCTCATGCTCACAATACTGGCGCCATGGCAGAAAGAAAAAAGAGAGAGGAAGTGAAGAAGGATGAAGTAATGGCAGAAGAGGATGTAGTTTCAAAAGGGAAAAAAGAGAGGCAAAAAATTGAGGAAATGGGAGACAGTCAAACACTCAGGTACACACACATAAACACATACACACAGAAGCACAAAGAGATGAGAAGTGATGAAAGAAAATGCTGATCCATGGTCCCTGTCCGGGAAGGCAAAAACAGAACATTGATTCTGTGAGATTCACAAATGAAAAATCCATGGGAGTAAGAAACTCTTGGCCCTGCGGCAGAGACAGGGCACCAGTGGTCACGCTGTAGTATCGGAAGTGACACCAAGCCTAGGCCTCTCACTAGGTGATAGTGGGCAGTGCTGTATTAGCTGGACAAGGGCCAAAGCTAACCTAAAAAGCAGGAGACTGCCCAAGAAAACAGAAAAGAGAACATTTAGTTTTCAGATTAGAAACTGAATACGAAGCTTGTCTTCTTGTTGGAAGAGAACCAGAGTGATTCCAGAGTGAAAAATATAAAGTAATATTATACTTTAATGTAAACAAACAGACTGCAATTTCTATTCTGTTCTATTTTGGTTGCCTGGTTGCTTTATCCTTTCATCTCATTGTTGTGCTAAAATTAAAAAAAAAAACACGGTCTCTCTACCTGTGAAAGGGAGATAACTCTATCTGTGACTCTATTTGAATTCCCTCTGTTAAACCAGGGGTAGGGTTTTGGACTGTGGGAGGGAGGTCCTTTTTTCCTCATTACCACCCTCTGTCACTACATGTACACACCAGCAAAGCACTAATCTGTGTGATATGCTAATCTCTCAAACCACCATCCACCACCCCCAACTACTTTAAGATTGCAGCCACACCTAAATGCACAGTGAGGAGAACAGGAAAGGAAGTAATTAAAGCATGCCCTGCAGGAGCCTGCCTGGGCCTGGCCTGGATGGGACAGCAGCAGCAGCACTTTAGGTGCATATGCACTGGGGGAAGAGAAAATGGGTCCCTCGAGAGAGGCAGATCAGTTTAGTCATTGAGTTTACTCTGGTGTCCCCTAGGGTAGTACCTACCCCCAGCAGACAGGATAGCAATCAGACATGCAGGGCGTGGAGCAAAAAATATTGTAGTGTGCAGGGTGGTAGGGTGGGAGTATTTCTGCGCGTGTATGCATGCTGTTTTGGAAGATTAAAGGTGACAGTCATCACTTTGCTTAGACCTGATCACCTGCCGCAATCTGTCATCAACTAAAGCTGCTCAGAGAAGCGTACTGCACCTGTCATCTTTGAATGTGTGTCACGGCGAGTGCATCTGTGCAAACTCTGTGCGTGCATGTCTCACTCTTTTTGTCATTTCACCTGACGTTGCTTCTTAAATGATATAGTAGTACTGTTTGTGTTCCAGTGCAATACAATTCCCCATCAAATGCTTTGATTGCAGGCATTATCAGGCATCATTTTAATTGAAAGTGTTTTGCGACATTTCAAAACCAAAGATTAGCATACTTTTGAAAAAATGTGTTCCAGTTGGTATCGTACATTTTTGCATGTATGTTTTTGTATTTATGCACACACATACATTTGTTTTCTCATTTGTGGGTGAGAGAACAACTGAGGATATTGTGTACAGTATTTTTCTCCAAACTTCAAATACTGCAGATTAACATTTTTCAAAATATATAAATATACCCATGCTTCAGCAGGAGATCAAGAGAAGAACAGACAGACTGCATTTCTCTGCCTGAAACACCCTAACTGATCATATACAGTATGTCTCCTATCAAAAGCTATGGGCTGTTTAACAGTTTGAATATAACCTCTTCATTTGTCACAGGCAATAATCACATTGTAACTCAGTTTTAATAGCCATGTGAAAAACCATAATGTGAAATCATACTGATTACACTGTGTGCATGTGTGCGTGCATGCTCGAGTGGGTGGGTTTCTGTGAGATAAGGATCTCTGCACATCCCTTATTAAAACTGGATATTATGACAACTAAGTTTTCGACAAATATTATATTGCAAATACTAAGAGAGAGAGAGAGAGAGAGAGCGAGCGAGCGGCGGACGAACCGAACGCGGAACGACATACAGTGGACATTACAGCTTTGTGTGTGGGGAACCTGGAGCGGGTTCGGACGTGGAGTTATAGGATGTACCAATGCGTTCCCTAGATCTCATCTAATCAATAAAAATATCCAGCATTTGACACAAACAGCCGAGTTTCAGTTTAGTGTATTAAAGTATCACATCATATCGCATCTCATCTTTAAAGGCCCTTTGTTTTTTTGGCAGAGGTTTTGTTTCCTTTGTTTTGTTTTTTTTGAGTGGAGAGGGCAAAGCTGTTGTTTCTGACATTCTCAACCTCTTAACCTAAGAGGGGTTCAAAATTGCAGTCAGGAAGACAAAAGGAAAAAATACTCAGATAAAACCTAGGCAATACATTCTAATGAGCTAACAGCAGATGAGCATTGCATTTATATGCCCACCGCATTCACATCAGTACCTCTTAACTGCATTTGTTGTAAATAAATATGAGCAATCAGCTAAGAACCGTAATAAAGGCCCCATAAAGTGCAGCAAATAGTGAGATGGGAGGAAACTGCATTCCTACACAGGCAGGCAGACGGACGGACAGGCTGACAGACACAAAGAGAACAAGGCAGATAAAAACACGAAAGAGGAGAGGCTACAATCTTTTGCTTTGACCACCATATCTAAAGACTGGGTGGAAGGTCAGGAACATATTAAAAAAGGTTTTGGCATTTTGACCATTTCAGCACAAGTCCAATAAAAAAGAGCTAACAACAGGAAAAAGTAATGGGCTTGGAAACAGAGGGAAGGAGAGTCAGAGAGAGGCTAAAAAGAAGTGTTGTATCCTCGCTACCTCAGCCCTGCGGCTTGGGGTCACCTCAGAGACTGGAGACTGAATTACCCAGCAGCCCCGGCTGCTCGCAGGATCAGGCGGACAAGGGGAGAGGACGAGAGGAGTTAATGAAGGGAAGAGACAGTTCAGATCCCTTGAGGGCCTCTAGGCACCTGCCTGGCAAGTTCCCACTGCCCAACCTGCTCTTACTAGCTAATTATCAGCGTAGGTTTAGCCCAAAGTCAAATCACTGATTGACTGGAGTGTTTTCAATCTGTCTTTGGTCTCTTGCTGTCCTCTCTTGCTCTATTCTCTGTGGAAACTCTCGGTCATTGGAGTCCCACAGAGGCCTCATGCAGTACAATGGCAGCACAGCAGCAGCAGGTGAACGGTCCCCCTGCACAATGTTGACACACAGCCCCAACTCTGGTGATTTAATTTCTCAGTGGACATATAATTAATTTGTTAAGAAATGATTTGACTGTACGGATAATTACTAATTACAGCCCAATAAGTGGCAGAACATTTTTCAAATGGGAACAAGGGAAGAAAGGCTGTGGTCTTACTCATATTGGGTCAACATAATTCCAGTAATAGATGTTATTTGCCATTATCACGGAGGATGTGGAGGTGTGATTAAATAAGTGTTGTATGTTTGCTTAAATTCATTAATCAGTGAGTAAGTAGGTCCTGGTCCAGTAGGAGTCTTTGTTAAATGTCTGGTTCATTAGACTTTACATTAAAAGCCAAAGGGAATTAATGCTGTGCAGCTTATGACTGTTACCATTAGTCACAACAATTAATATGACTTTTGTTCCCCTGTAAAATCCTTGTTCTTGTTTTCTTCCCACAGATCTGATGGAACTGCACTCATTCTAACAGGGTGTTTCTCCTTCATTTTAAAGTTATTACTTCCTAAGGCACTAAAGTTTATATCAAAGCAGTCTAAAAAAAACATAAAATAAAATTTTAAATCTGGTTTTGCTGGGTGCTGGAGCAATATCATAATACATAACTATGTGAGTGTGCATCAAAAGTGCTTCTCTTTTGTTTCCCTCTCCGCCAAATAGAATGCATGAGTTTGTTACTCTGCTGAAAGAAGACACGAAGAAGCAGCTAAAATAGTCTGAGCACATGTTGCTTGTAAAAGAATGTGAGTATGTGCGCCTCCCTATTTTTCAATGCATCAGATCAGTCAGAAGCCATTCTCTCTGTTGTTGGAGGAAACACAAGGTGTGCAGGAGCTCTCTCTGTGGGATGGAAGCACTTTGGCTGTACACAACTCCAGCTGAGAGCTTTACGTGGAAGTGAGAATTCTGAATACCAACCTACATTAACAAAAAAGAATACTCAAAGGGAAGTCTCCTAAGAGAGCAGATTTAGCACCATTGCTACAGTCCACACGACTCTTTGGGTTGTCTCCCTCTATTTTGCTGCAGTGCATCCTGGGACAGGACATCTATAGCAGTCCCAGGAAGCCCCAGGGGAGGCTGGAGGATTAGCACTGGCCTATCTCTTTAGAGCTGGGAATTAATTAAGTAATTATGAAAGCCAAGCATGGGGGATGAATTATGCATGAGCCCTGATTGGGACGTTTGTGATTGTGTAATCTAATTTCAACCGTTCCTGTCAGCCAGGTAGAACTCGCACCATAGGGTCACACACACAAATGTAACACTAATGCTTTCAGGGTACACAAAACATAACCAAAGATCACATTCACTGTGGGCAAAATGGGATACTCTGAGCATCTCATTATGTTAATTAAAATTAGGTAATCAGTGTGGATTAATCACCATAGTAATGAGGATTGAGCAGCAGATTATGTCTTCTTACCTAATCCATATAATTGTATTTGTAGAAGCATGAGATTAATATGCTAGCATCCAATTAATAATGAAATGATTGATTAAGCAGGTGTTTTGCTCTGGAATTTTTTAGCATGGGAAAAGTTGATTTTCCTTGTGTCTCCATTATTGTCTGTTCTAGTTATACGTGCCTGTGGATTCCACTGGGTTTCAGTTGCACTGATGTTTCTCTACTGGTCTCACTTTCTTTTTATTGATGGACTTCAAGGCCTGTTTACAGCAAGAAGCTCTCCCTGTTCTCCTGAAAAATACTTCCTGTAGAAAACTCAGTCAATAGAATACAAGAGACCAGTAGCCACAAGATCTACCACACTGTCAATATACATGTGCAGCACAAAAGTGCAATATAGGGCTTAAGCATAACCACTAAAGCACATAAGGCATACTGTAACAGTCACCTGAAAGTTTATTGACACAGTTGCACCCCTTCTTTTCATTTATTTTGGTTTTCTAAGAATTGATTTATATATTGGGTTATTCGGAAAGCTGAATCCCAAAGTGCTTGAATACACAACCCCAATTCCAAAAGGGTTGGGATGCTGTGTAAAATATAAATAAGTAACATAATGCAATGACTTGCAAATCTCATAAACCAATAGTTTATTCACAAAAGAACATGAAAACATTTGACACATCACGAAGCACAAAATATGACAAAGAAGACCCAGGACTGTTGAGCAACTTGAATCCAGTATCAGACAAGGGGACAACATTTCTCTCCCAAAGGTCCAGCAGCTCAGTCTCCTCACTTCTCAGATGTTAGCAGACTGTTGTTAAAAGAAGAGGGGATGCTACACAGTGCTAAAAATGGGCCTGTCCAAACGTTTTCGAGATGTGTTTCAAGATTCAAATTCAAAATGGGCAAGTATTTTTCATGAAATAGTAAAATGTCTCAGTTTCAAAATTTAATATGTTTTCTGTGTTTTTTGTGGATAATATATTGGTTTATGACATTTGCAAATTGTTGCATTTTGTTTTTATTTATACTTTATAAAATGTCCCAAATTTTGGGGATTTGGGGTTGTAATATAATGAGTTTGGTCATTTGTGTTCTTTTGTATATATACAGTTACTCTCCCAAATTCCTTCTTTCTTAATAGTCTCATCTTAAGTTTTCAGGGTAGCAGTGGTACCTTTAATATTGCCTTTAATGTGATTTGATGAAAAGATGTGACTATTATTCATATAAATTCCCAACATCTTAAACAAGGATATGTTTTACTATATGCTCTGCTTCAGTGGGGCACTGCAGTTGGAACCACCAGTATCTAAACTGGTCCCCAGTGTTCGAACTCAGCTCAGAAATCAGAACATAAAGCATAGAGATGAGAAGATAGCTACAGAGAAGGGAGCAGACATGAAAGGCTGCAGTGTGCCATCTAAAGGGAATGTGAGAGCCCGGGAGCACGCTCACTCACCATGTTAGTTGTATGATTGTTTCTTTGTCTCTTTTAGCTGCAGAAGAAGCTGCTTTAAAGTCTGAACAGATGAAATGTAAAAAGAAAAGGCATGTAATTCTAATGCATCAAGTTCATACCCATGCTGTTTCTCAAACCACTGGATTACTTTCCATATTTCTTTTAGCAATACCAAAACTTGTAAGATTGCACTATGAGGGAAGTCCGAATTCCCCAAGATGTTTTTTGTCACTTCATCACCTTCTGAATTTTCAGACAAAAATCATAGACGACGAGAAGAGCAGGTGTATCTTCAGCATCAGATGTCCACCTTTTCAACCCTGTTCCCTGTAAGCTGGTGTGATACTTGCTCATTAATTCAGGTTATGGCACACCTCAGCATAGTGATGTCCTGTTTGTCTGCCTGTTATCTACTCCCTTGCTATAGAGGGGATTTTTTTTTCAAAAAAGACAGACAAAAAGCACAAAACTGTAATTTAAGGTTCGATTTTCTGTCATTTTAGTCAGATAGTATCTAACACCTTTTCCTGCTACTTTTTCTTCTGTTTGTGTTTCTGGGGAGGAATAGGAAGTGGCTCATATTTTATGCTTTTATGTCCAAGAATAAAATTCTACTGTCTGAATTTTGCTGTCTATACTTTTCACCCAAAAACCCATTTTAACTCTCCTTTGGGTTTTTTGTTTTGTTTTGTTTTTTAAACCAGCTAAACTCTCAAATGAATGGCCCTAAGTAACTTACATTCATGCTTTTACACCCCACCATCACAACAATTTGACCTCATTCTTCTAATTGCCACATCCTGATTTGAGGCTCCTGTGGATTTAACCTCAACTGAGTGCTTTGCATTTATTTGACTGGTAACCACCAAATGATTTGCATTTCTTGAAATGAAAAAGGACCTTAACTGCCGGAGCGCAAAGGTCAGAGGAAACACTTAGAAACAAGATAAGCTCCCGATTGTCCTTGTAGCCTCTGGTTGCTAACAAGCTGCCAATAAATTGATTATTCACATCACAGAATGCACAATCCATATGGAGAATTTCTATTAAAGGCTAGGAAATCTGTGTTGACTTTCATTTTTAACAGCAAACCTGAAATTTGTTTTCGTTGTGAGGTGGAATAATATTCATCAACGATGTTGTGCTGTGCAATTTATTACTGGAGAAGTATTATTTCCTTCTCAAATCATTTAAAATCCCTCACTCTGTTTTTCACTGTTTTTCCCTCCCTGCCCCTGTTAGTTCCCACCTCCAGAAAAGATGGGATATTGGTATAATGGGAGACCTTGTGCAGACAAACAAATTCCACCCACACCTGAGCTTTTTATGGGCTAATAAGATGACCACTGGATGGGTGTTCTGTGGGGTCAGCGCCTGTGTTATCCGTCTGCTGTCTTCAGAAATCCAACCTGTTATTATCAACTTGATTGGCTGTCTAGTCAGACACCTAAGAATATAGCTGAGTTTAGCTTGGAGGAGGAATGTGGAAAAATTGTCACTGACTTTTCTCTGCTTTTATGATGAGAAAGGTAAATTGCAATATTAAAGTCTGACTGGCTGGTCGTGGACTGTAAGTCACGATGCCACCCTGCTGAGTTGCATCAATGGATGCCAGTGAGAGTTATCCAGGCTAGCCACATATGTAAATCAAATGTTTATCATGTAAAGTGTTTGGTGGGGAAAAATCTTACAAATTTATTGCTGTGATACAGCTGCGGTGTTATTTTCTGCGTTTTTTTGTTTTTAACATCAAGTATTTTTTCAAACGTGTGAAGCACAGCTTTTGTTTTGTTTTGGATAACAGCTGAAGACCACTCAAATGTGTCAGGAGATACTGTTTCATATCACAGTCACAAAGATTCTTTTATGAATCTGAATGTTATTGAAACCAGAATGTTCTTCAAGGCTGTCCTTACTCCTGCTGTATTGAAAATTAAGAATTAACAAATACAACCCAGTTTCCAAAAAAGTTGCAATGCTGTACCAAATGTAAATACAAGAGAGATTAAAAATTTTCCATCGGGAGCTTTTTTTTTAAGCCCCACATGGCATTTACAGTCATTACTGTATTATTTTTATATACTTGTTTTATATTTAAAAACACACTGTAAACTAAGTTATGGATCAATTTGACAGCTGGTACTGTTATCATCTTTAGTAAAATTGACAACATTAAGAAAAGCAAAAATACTATCAGTCAGATTGATCCATAACTTAAGTTTGTCTTTGTTTGCTTATGGGGGGTGATGAGAAAATATTTAATCATATTATTGTAATTTTGCCACTGTGCTCCGCCACAGTGAATTTTAAATCAGACAGTCAAAATGTGATTTAAGTGCTGACTTTTAATTTAATGCAAAGGGTCTGTCAAAAAGAATTGTATTACCAGTTTAGGAATTGCAGACATTTTTTACATAGTCTCTATTTGCAGAGGCTCAAAACTGAAACAAACTAACAGAATTTTAAATATAAGGACTTTGTAAGACACTTGGAAGAAAATCCTTTGCATTCAGTTACTGCCTGAAGTCTAGAACCCATGGACATCATTGAATGCTGTGCTTCCTCCCTTGAAATACTTTGCAGTCACCTTCAGATGCTACTTGCTTGTGGGTCCCATTGCCTTCAGCTTTGTCTTCAGTCACTGAAAAGCATGCTCTATTGCAGTGGTTCTCAAACTGTGGGGCAGGCTCCACTGGTGGGCTGAGAAGTCACTGCATGGGCAATCAGGTGAAAATTATTAAGTGAAACTAAGGTGAATATATATGGTTTTTCTATCAAAAAGAAACAAGCAAACATTTACTGATGCTATTGTGCATTAAAAATTTAGTTTTAAATAATCTGTAACATCTTATCTTTTTAATTAAATGTCTATCCAGGAAAATAACAATTATATTTTTTTATTAGTTTACTGGGCTTTTTGGCCTACATGTTTTTATTTTTATAACAGCTATGATTGTCATTTGATTCAAGGACCACATTGGAAACAAGTGTTGTCTCACTTTTATGTGTTATCCTGGTTTTTAATGGCAGTCATATAAATATTGTATATGTTTCACATTATTTCCTAAATAAACAAACAAAAAAATGTTCTGATAATTTGCATTTATTTAAGTAAAATTCAACACTGATCCTTTTTATTATTTATATATTATATTTATTTATCTAATGATCGACACAATTTTGGGGTGTTGAACATGCATTTTTATGTGGTGTGGGGTGCAGACTTTTTTTTTTGGCTTCTAAAATAGGGCATGCCCAAAAAGTTTGAGAACCACTACTCTAGTGGTATGAGATCCAATGATTGACTTGGCTATTGAAGAATATCCATCTTCTTTGCCTTGAGAAGCTCTTGGGTTGCTTTTGCAGCATGCTTTGGGTCATTATCCATGTACAATATAAGTCCTGTCCAATCAGTTTTGCAACATTTAGCCAAATCTGAACAGCGCTTACAGTCCTCTACACTCCAGAATTCATCCTCCTACTTTCATCAGCAGCCACAACATCAGTAAACACTAGTGACCCAGTTCCATTAACAGCCATACATGCCCATGTCATAATAATGCCTCCACCATGTTAGACAGATGATGTGATATACACAAATCATGAGTTGTTCCTTTTCTTTCTCCATAATTTTCTCTTCCTTACATTCTGGTACAAGTTCATATTAGTTTCATCTGACCAAAGATTTTTTTAATAACTGGGCAGGGTCTTTAAGGTCATTTCTGGCAAAATCTAATCTGACCTTCCTGTTCTTGAGTGTAAAAAGTTTGCATTTTGTTGTAAACCCTCTGCATTTACCTTCATGAAGATGTCTCTTGACTTTCAACTTGAACAATACATCTAACCTCCTTAAGAGTGTTTGGCGTTGTTAAGGGTTTTTCTTTGATCAACTGCTTTAGTTCTCCTCTGAGGGCTTCCAGGTCTTTTGGTGTTGCTGAGCTAGCCAGTGCATTCCTTCTTTTTAAAAATGTACGACATTATTGCTTTGACCACTCCTAAAGTTTTTTTCAGCTCTCTGATAGGTTGATTTTGGATTTTCAGTCTAATAATGGCCTCCCTCACGTGCACCGACATCTCTTTGGGCCTCATATTGGAAGTTTTGGTGAACAGCTACCAAGTGCAAGCTGAACAGTTGAAATCAACTCCAGATCTTTTACCTTCTTAGTTTGTCATGCAATAGTGACGGAACAGGTCTCACCTGGCCATGTCAGTCAATTGTCCCGTCACTTTTGAGCCTCTAAAAATGGGGTACTAGGTATAAAAATGGCTGTAATTCCTAAACAATTAGTTCAGTCCTTTTTCAAACCTCTGAAACTGCTGAAAGTCTGCACTTTGATCACTGACTGTTTGATTTAAAATCCACTGTGGTGATGTAGGGAGGCAAAATTACAAAAAAATGTCACTGTCTCTAAATTTATGGACCTAACTGCAACTGCACACTAATAATTGATATCACACATTAATTATTGGCATCATATATATATATATATATATTTAATATCTTGTGAATCTCACACCTATAAATATTAACCAGTACTTATGTATCATTGTTACTATACTGTATCTACCCTGTCTCAATAACAACAATCAGCTTGTACAATTAAATAAAAGTTAAATAAAACAAACATAATTATATTTTGCTTTAGCCACCACCTACTCTCAGTGGCAGAGGGAACTGCACTAGCTGCAGTTCTTGAGTATTATTTCCATCCAGAGCTGTCAGTGTTTCCCACCAGATCAGGGCTGTGATTAATAAAATGGGCCTCCTGGTCCCCTCCAGCTTATTCTCACCTTCTTCTTTCATGCTGCTTTTGCAGCACATGCTTGTCTCTTGGTGTCTCCACCTCTGTCAGCCCCTCTCCTTATTCTCATTCTCTCCTTCTGAATAGCTCTGTTGCTCCTTTCAGCCTTCCTACCTGCATGAACAGAGAATTTCTTTCTCTTTCTCCTCTTTCTCTTTACTGTTCTCTACTGCTGCCTCTCCAGAGCCCCTGGTAAATGATGCATGGTAGACTCATGGCCGCTGAGCAATCATTAGTGAGGTGGCACGGGTGAACAGGAGCGATGGATGATGAAGAGAGAAAGGGATGGAGGGAGAAATAGAGGACAGCAAAAGTCATGTTTTCACCCTTAGGCGTACATCGTCACAAAACTAGAAGTTGTTTGTGTAAAACACTAGTCAGTGGCATTTCTTATGCCAGTGGTCATTAATCTAAACACAAAACACACAAGCCCTGACAAGTACACAAGTACATACAGAAATGAAGCCATATTGTTGCTCCCAGAGATGAAACCCTGACTTACAGTGTCCTAAAGCCCTATGCTACCATAAAAACAAGTCTGGACTGGACTAGCATAGCGAATGTGCTGAGCAGCCAATATTATGAAGTGTACATAATGCTCCCCTCATGAAATATCATCACTCAACAATGCCCTGATGCCCCTCATCATAAACAAAATTTGGGTTTATAGTTCATATCAGGGCTAATAAACTGAGACATTACCTGACAAAGGTCCACGGTGGGTAAGAAACTCCTACATGGAGGCAAGATTCAGCGTACAGGATGAGTATTCTCCCTTCTGATCAATCAACAAAATGTATTGTGTTTCATACAACATAAAAATAATACTGTGCCTTCCAACAGATGTAGAATTTAATTAGTGTTCACACCTACTCTTCACTGGAGCGCCGACCCACCTCATTCTAACACGTTTACAGCTTTTTATTCCTCTATTTCTAATAGGTCACACTGTATAAACTTGCATTCAATTGACCCTTTTTGCAGCACATATTTGCATTGTTGTAACAGGGAATGCACAAGTGTAACAGATTACATTTAGATTAGCTAATTTTGAGGTCTGCAATTTATGCTGGGGCACTTGGCGGAACTGAACCATTTTTAAAAGAGCATATTTTACCAACCCTATTCAAGTGACAAGTTCTTCTTGCATGTGTGAAGAAGGTCTATAAGGCGTGATGTATGATGTGATAAATAACCGACAGATCAAATTGATGTGTAGCAGGTGGGATGTACGTCACAATGATCCATACTTCTCAACATGCATCATTCACTTTCTAATGCAGAATCCCTCAGCTGTGCACATTATAGTTGCATCCCTTATCTTAACATAGAGGAGATATGAATCAGCTGTAATCTCCTCAGAGACTTGTTTCTATTTCTACACTCCTGCCCAACTATTCAGCACAAATGATCTTATTGCTCCTCGTTCTGTGTTTACTAATGATGCCTGTGTAGGGCTGAGGGGAGAGCTCAATCTGATCATGTCCATTAGAGAATAAGATGAGCATGAAGCTTCCTATCAGTTCTGAATATCAACAAAGGGTTTTGACAGGAAGGTTCAAGTCATGAATTTAATAGCACAATTATATTGACTTTCGGATATTTGTGGCTGATGAATTTTCTCCTAAGAAACATATATATTATGCAGTTCTGTGAGGAAATACATTTAAATAAGCTTTTCTAAGTTTGGATGAACTTAAAGTTTTGAATTCATTAGGCAGTTACAGTAATGACCTTTCAGTGTATAAATATCATTTTCTTTTGTTTGTTGAAGTGCTATTTCTGTACAGCATGGTAGAGTTGGATGTATATTAAAAGCAGCTTGTGGACAGATTCTCTCACTTTCCATATTGTTCTGTCACCTTTAATTTCATCAACTTTTTCTCCCCCAGAAGCAAAGTGAGAGCAGAGTTTCTGGGGCAACAATCAGTGTAATTGCCCAAAGTCTGACACATGCAATCTGCTAAAAGCCCTCAAGCCCAAAGGCACAGGTGTACCCAGGGATTACAAAGGTGGAGGACAGGTGAAATCAGTGCACACTGACGCTGACACATGCACACACATTCATTCTCTTTTATTCTGAAACACACATACCCATGGACAGGAGTAGGCATATAAAGCATCCAAGCTTACACACACACACATCTACAAACTTCAGCAAACTTCAACATCACATCTCAACAGGCTGAATGGTTTGTTTAATCGTTTTTAAAGTGTTAAACAAAGCAGATTTAAAGATCACTGCTCATCATGAAATAAACCAATAAAAACATTTCCTCACACTCACATATGAACAGTTTTCACTGAAAACCATTCATTCAAGTGAAAACCGATCATACTGAGGTCCGTGGATTATTCAGAGCAGCAGAAGAAAATGTGTTTAGATCATTTATTTAACTATTAATAGCAGTGTCCCCCATAGTGTAGTGGTTTACACATTTGCCTTACAAGTGAAAAGTCCCCGGTTCAATTCTAAGTGGGGGCACAAACCCCTCTCACCATGGAGGGTTGTGTCAGGAAGGGCATCTGGCGTAAAACCTCTGCCAAATTACCAATGCGGCTAAATCTGCTGTGGCGACCCATTGGGGAGAATACAAGGGAGCAGCCAAAGTTACATTTATTTGACTAGCAATATGTGAAAATGTCTTAGATTTAAAATTTGATGCCTGTAGAAGTGAAGAAAAATTATTTTCAAGAAGCAGTTCAAATTAGAAATTAAGCATAAAATTACTGTACAGAGGCTCCAGCTCACCTCATGACCCTGAGTTGGATAAGCACTTAAGAAAATGGATGAATGGATAACTTTACAGTATATTGTATTATTTAGCATTTAAACAGCATTTAATGTTCAGCTTATGTAAATGAATTATATATTCAAATGTCCCTTATGTTTTGTGTCCCATATTTGTAAAATATTTACAGTGACATTAGTATTATATAAATGACAGTTCAGCGTTTGCAGGTATTCAATTATGCACAGCTCTCTTAGGGTCCTACCACAGTATTTCAATTAGGTTGCAGTCTGAACTTTGACAGGGAAACTGCACCAGCTTGATTCTTTTCTTTTTCAGCAATTCTGGTGTTGATTTGTTGCTGTTTTCGATATTTGTCCTATGGCATGACCTACATTTAGCCAAGTTTTAGCTATCGTATAGATGGCCTCACATTTGACTGTCGAATACTTTGGTATACAGAAGAGGTCATGGTCGACTTGGTAACTGCAAGATGCCTAGGTCCTGTGGCTGCAAAACAAGTCAAAATCATTACTCCTTCACCTCTGTGCTTGACACTTGGTATGAGTTTTTTGAACTGATATCCTGGGTTTGATTTTCCTCAAACATGGTGCTGTGCATTATGGCCAAACCTCTCCACTTTGGATTCATCTTTCCATAGGCCATTGTTGCAGGTATTGTGGTTTGTTCAGATGCAACTTTGCAAAGCTCAGTTGTGTTGCCATGTTCTTTTTAGCGAGAGGAGGCTTTCTCCTGACAACCCTTCCAAGCCATACTTGTTCAGTGTTTTTCTAATTGTACTGTCATGAAATGTAACATTTAATGTGCTTATCAAAGTCTGTAGAGTCTGAAACGTAGCTCTTGGGATGCCCACTATTGGGAAGATTGTGGCATTGTGCTAACACACACCAGAATGCTCCAGATGAGCAAACTGCCAGATCTTCTGCTTTTATACTGATTCCCAGTTGCTACTAATCCTATTAATTCCTGTAAGGGTGTATTTTAACTCAAGTGATGTGTAGAATAAGAAAACAAAATTAAAAAGTAATAATTAAAGCACAGGAAGGCAGTACTTTAATCTAGTGATGAGGAAATGTTTACAGTAACTCTCCTCCACTGATCTAGAAGAAGTAGGAAATTGCTTCCTGAAATGACAGAGGACACCATCCTGGAAATGCTGTAAGAAAAATCTGTGATCATTCCCCAAGCCAAGCTCTAATGATGGGTATTATTCATTTTCCCACAGATACTGTGTTCCTGGTCAGCAGAAAGCCTACAGATTGGCTGTTTTATTTTCCTTTATTCACTGCTACCAAAATCTATTAAACATGTTCTCCTCTGGCCTGCAAGAAATAATTAGTCTACTGGATAGGTCAACTTAATCATTCCTGAAAATAATATTCAATTATCTCCACAGCAACTTCTAGAGCATGTCTCCTATTTTTAGACCCCCCTCTGTTTTACAGAGATAGGCAGTTTGATCCTTTTTATGTCAAACTTGCAACACAAAGCAACAGAGAGTCAGCGGTGCTAAACAATCCTTAGAGGATAACCTATTATGCCTTAATAACAGCCCTAGCTTTCTTATTGTCTCTTCCTCTGTAGCGTTCACATCATATGAGCTCCATCCTACTCGATTATGGTTCTCCATTTCCCCAGCTTTCTTCTCTAGTTTTCCACTGGATGCCCTTGACTTATATCTTCAATTAGTCTTAGCAAAGAGCAAAACAAAATAATAACTTATGGCAAGTTCAACTTTGTCATCATCACTGTAATAATTGGGGATATGTGTTGGAGAAAAGGAAGGGAGGGCAAATTGTCTAATTAGTGCTTGCAAAACGTTAACATCCTGCATAACCTCATCAAGGTGGATGTGTCATAAAAACTGTCAAATGAACTCCTCACCTTAAAGTGCTGTGAGTCACTGCTAAGTGATGAGATGTGAAAATTAAAGGTCAACGTGTCATATAAATACACACTATATACACATAATGCAGCACACATAGCAGTTATATGATAGGACCAGACAAGTGAAACTGGTCGAGAAACACAATCAGGAACTGCAGCATGCACAGACATGTAAACAGAAGATGCATTCACAGCTCCACGAGCAAGATCTGTCTCAAACACAACCTGCAAACTCCATTTCACGCCTAACCTCTCTTGCTCTCACTGTGTCTATCAGCGTGTCTCTCTCCCTCCATCCCTGTCTGTGTCACTCTCCCCCTACCTCGCTCACTCTCACTCTCTAACTAGTCACAATAAAGACAAGGAGACTAAATAAATAATCCAAAGCGTACTCTATGCTTCATGAAACAGCATAATTGTCATCAGAGGAGGGAGGCACTGGGAGTCATCACTTGTCCAGACGGATTATGACCTTTGAAGTTGGATTTGAGCAAAGTACAGCAATGCCGTTCTGCTGCCAGCTACTGTCACGTCTCAGAGAATGGTCTAGCTTTGGGCTCAGCAGTGCATTGGCCCCTCTGTCTGCCTCACCCCATGCTTAAAACTCCTGGCTTCACTTTGAGACTCTTATGTATCTTATTTATTCTTGAGCATTTTACATTTAAGTGTGTCTAATCTCAAGGTACAAGTCACGCCAGGATAAACCTTCCCCTCAGTGAGCATCAACGTGACTCACAACAGTGGGAATGAATATTAGCCATGAGCCAGACAGCGATCCTGCTCATAGAGAGTGGCATTGAAGTAAAGGCACAAAGTAATAATCTGTGCCATTTTTAGAAAAATAATACATTTCTGCTTTTATTCACCAAACTATACAACAGACAGGTGGCACAAGAAAGAACACCATTAAGTTTCCAGAACAGCTTCAACTATTCTCAACACAGCAGATGCTCAGAATGTCTGAAGCTCTTCTGGGGGATGAACAGCCTTCTTCCAAAAAATACTCCCTCATTTGGTGTTTTCATGATGTCTCCATGCGACACTCATGCAAAATCTCCTATTGAACACTTCTCTCTCAGAGTGCAGGCTTACTTGTGGTTCCTAAAGTTTCTAAAAGTAGAGTGGGAGGCAGAGCCTTCAGCTATTAGGCCCATCTCCTCTGAAACGAGCTCCCAGTTTGTATTCGGAAGACAGACACCCTCTCTACATTTAAGATTAGGCTTAAAACTTTCCTTCTTGATAAAGCTTATAGTTAGGGCTGGATCCGGTGACCCTGAACCATCCCTTAGTTATCCTGCAATAGGCTTAGGTGCCTGGGGGATTTCACATGAGCATGGAGCATTTCTTTTCCACCCACCTCTTTTCCACCTCATGCATTTATGTGCCACTGCTGCTTGTCATTAAAGTTTGTCTTCTGTCTGTGTTGTTTCTTGTTTCTCTTTGCGCTTCCTTTTCTCATCTCTTTTCCCTCACCCCCAACCGGTCGAGGCAGATGGCTGCCTCTCCCTGAGCCTGTTTCTGCCAGAGGACCCTTCCTGTTAAAAGGCGGTTCTTCCTTCCTACTGTCGCCAAATGTTTGCTCGTAAGGGATCATCTGATCATCGGGGGTTCCTCTCGAGTATCGCAGAAAAAAGCACCTTGATGTGACTTCTGTTGTAATCTGGCACTATATAAATAAAATTGAATCCCATTGGTATTCAACTGACTTACTGTGGAGGCCGCATAAAATAGTCAAACTATTCAATGAGCCATTGTGCACTATGTGGATTCCTTAAAAGTCCTACTTATTTATTCTGGTTTTGCCTTTAATTGATCATAAACATCATGCTTTCCGTTATGTGTATCTATTTTTCTTTGCTGTTCTAAAATACAATAATGTGAAGATATCTCACCAGAAAATCTCATGGAAGTTGTGTGTTTCCAGCTTGCAAAGGCAGAAACAAAACAGCATTTCTTAATATAATTAATAAAGATGAGTAGTATTATCTAAGTGGCTGAACACAGGGAGCATGGCCTAAAGAAAGCTTGACTTCAGCAGTTCAGATAATGGCCTTAAATGGCAGGTGATCACTGGGAATGCAAAACAGTGAATGGCTTCTCCCCATATAAAAATGAAATATATCAATATCGGTGATGAGAGTTTTTAGTAGTTCTTACCCGTTGAAAGAATAATCAACATTAAAACATCCAGCTTTATTTCACTTCTTTGCCCTCCTCCAGACACTTACCGGCGTCATACTACAGGAAACGACTTTTACAATCAAGTTTGCCGCAGAAGACCCGGTCAGTTCTCGTCCTCATTGCGGGTAGTCTCGTTTATGAAAGGGTGCTCTCTTGTGGCCACGGAGAGCAAAATATGACCCATAGATGATGCGGAAAGGTTTGATTCACAAGACATAATTGTGCTCATGAAAATACAGGAGTTCTTTCATGGACAGCTGTAGTCATGTCTGTGAGGGTCAAACCTGCCGATAGATAGATAGATAGATAGATAGATAGATAGATAGATAGATAGATAGATAGATAAGAGTTTTGCAAAAGAAACTCACAGGCTCAACCTCATTTT
>VUQH01083700.1:26723-46723 GCA_015106775.1 Etroplus canarensis
TTGTTTTGCCGTTGAATGATCCTGCAAACTGGTCAGAATCACCAATTACACACACACACACACACACTTATTCACAACTTCAGCTGGGACTATACTTGAATGCAAGTGTACTTTAGAGTTATGTTACAATTGCGTATCCATTCATGCAAAGAAGAACACACCTGCTGGTTTTAATTCAGCATTCAAAATTCTCAGATTCTCTCAAAAGCTGAAGTGCGAAGACATGCTCAGTGACATCTAATGTCAAAAAGACAGCACCCACCCACACATTCACCCATGCATTCACTTAATGCGAAACAGATTCATATCCTCTATAATGAAGAGGTACCATTTTTCTATGTAATACTGGAAGACATACAAGGTCACTTGGGAGGAGTGAGTGAGTTAGTGGAGGAATTTTCATTTAAGATCTCAGCAGCACTCTGAGAGTCGTGACCAATAGGATCAGGATTCGCAACGGGGGGTCAGGCCTGATCCAGAGAAACCCCCTTACCCAAGACAGACGCATGAACACACAGATACACACATGGTAAAAGTGGTTGCTCTGAGATCCATAGATCAGAGGCAGTGTCAACATTTGATTGGCTGTTTTTTCCAACACTGTGTGTCTGTGCTCTTAAAGAGGGGTTTTTCAGCCCATGTATATTTCTCCTCATCTTCTTAGCAGAGGCTGTTTTGTTGTCTAAAGGCATTTGAGCCAAGTCCACTCAGGGCTTAGACCACAGCCAATCTGTTAATGCTTGTGTTTGTGTCTGTTTGTATCAGTGTGTGTCATGTGGGCTTGGCTAACTGAAGAAAATTTCAGCTTAAAGTGTGTTACTAATACACTTTCCATCCGGAGAGGAAATGTGCTGCATTATAGAAGGCAATGCAGTTTGTGTTAGTTTCTTAAATGAATTTGGCATACAAAGCTACATTCCTTCACACCGACATTAATAACAGCTACCACTTGTCCCCATTTCCCCTCTCTCTTCCTTCAGTTTCTTGATAGTCTCATCAGGCGTATTTATAGCTTTATAGTCTCACGTATACCAACCTCTGTCATCCATATCTCTCTCACTCCATCATTCTTTTTTTTTTTTGTAGCCAGCTTCCTGGCAGAGTTTGGGAATTGCTCTTTAGAAGGCACTGTGAAAAATCCCATTTCTTTGAGTGTAACGCTTATTAGGGTCCCATCTGCCCTCAAGGTACTTATGAATGTGGGGGGTGTTTGAGTTGTCAAGGGTGGGTGAAAAAGGGGAGCGAGGGGAGCTTTGTCATGCCTATGTGTAAGTGGATGTGGGTGCCGCTGGGGGCTTGTGCGAGATGGGAAGGGGCTCTTAACACTGCAGAACACACACACCGAGCAGCTGGTGTGTCTAAAGTAAGGGGATGACACACAGACCTCCCTGGAGAGATGGGCGTATTGAGCGTACATGTTCATATCTCTGGCTGAGAAAGGGAACGGAAATGATCCTGCGTCCTTCTGTCTGCATGGCAGTCAGCTAGGCAACAGCAGGGCTCAAACAACTTACATTTTTTTCTTCCTCTTTGATTTAAATCAAGGCAAAAGATGCTTAATGAGTGTATTTGCAAGTATGTGTGCGTGTAGTAGGGGGAGGAGAAAAGACTTGATGGATTTTGTGTGATTGGCTGCATGTCAGCAGTGTGCTGCTGTTATTTAACACAGCGACTGCTGTGGAGTTAACGCATCATGTTTGTCTCTTAAGCCCAGTGCCCCTGTCAGTAATGAGACTGTGACTGGCTTCTTAACTGGAGGTCAACAAGCGCATCCAGACATGTATGTGCTTTCCCATGACTTCCTTTTTCTTTTTCTTTTTTGCTTGCCTCTTAATTTCTGTTCTTTATTCATGTCTCCTTTTTTCTTTCTTTTCTTTTCCTACCTTTGTTTATTCTCTCCTTTTCTTACTGTTCCCTTACTATCTTCTCCTTTCATGTGTTTGATCTTTAAAGTTCATGCTAAAGGAAAATGTCTGCTATGCAGAATCTATCTTCAGCCTTCAAAGATATGCAGACATACACAAACAGCCACAGTAGCTGCAGTAATCCCTGTTTCTGCTTTGACACTCTTGGATTGCAACCATAGCAAAGAGAAGAGTGAAAGAATGAGATCTGGCCTCATCCACCCTTTAATTCCTCCACATGTCTTCAGCTCCAGGACTTAATTCTTACTTCTCCTCTAGAGGCTTTGACTGAGAGCCTCCAATACACAGTAAAGATTCTGTTCTCGCCTTGGATGCAGGTCTTAATCAAGCACTGACAGGCACATCTTGGCTTGGTTTGTGTGTCTGGCGTGGGTGTGTGTGTATGTGCGAAGGGTGCACAGATGATGGGAAAGCAACTGTATTACTTAGGTATTACTCCCTTTTCTGCATGGATCACAGTGGGGTCACACTCCCAGTCTCAATCAGTACACAGCTCGTGCACAAACTCATCTCTCTTGTTCTGGCAGTCGCTCTGATTGCACAGGAGGAAACCTGGTTTATTCTGCTACATTCACCACGCCAGGTGTTATGTGATATATGCCACAAAATGCTACTAGGCATCAGTGTTGAAGAGTTAGGAATCATTAGAAATGAGTGCCACATGTGAAGTAGAGGGACGAGATCTGACCTAATGTGGCAGATGTATGTGCATGTAATTAAGGTTAGGTTTAAGTATATGGGCTCACACTTGCATGAAGTGTGTCAGTGGGTGTGTGTTTCAAGCCTCTTACCTGCTGCTGACCAGATGGGCTCAACAGACGACCTCATGCTCACCTCTTCCTGCCACTCCGCTTACATTAGCTGCTGGGCTGAGCTATGGCACGTGGGCATTATAATTGACATATGAACCCCCCCTCCTCCCCCATGCCTACTGCAACACCCAATCCTACACACACTTATGGAGCACAGACCTTATTCTTCAAGTGGGATATTTAGAATCATGATATGCTGTTTGTGTGTGTGTGTGTGTGTGTGTGTGTGTGTGTGTGTGTGTGTGTCTGTGCTCCTGGCAGCTCAGCGCCCATGGCTTGCAGTTTATGGGGATAATGAAAGCAGATGGACAGCCATGCTGACTGGTGAGGGTTCATTAACTCTGGGTGTCTCTGTTCTGACTCTGCTGCTGTTGCTCAGCTTCACTTTCCTCCAATCCTCTCAGCAACAAGACCTGGTGTGTGTGTTTCTACTCGTGTGTGTGCATAAGTACAGCAGGTAGAGAAAGCTCCTCACACAAGCAAAGGAAAGCCATATAGATGTTTATCGATCTGGGATAGATGTGAGCTTGAAGTTTCTGCTTGATTGGTTCATGTGGAAGTGGTGCAGTGGCATCCACTTTTTTGTTTTGCGCCCTCTGACGTTATTATTCTAAACTGCTTCTGCTTCTTTAGGTAATTTGTATTGAATCATTCCTTGTGTTGCTTTGTGTTAAAGGAACATTTTTAAACTCAAGAAGCAGCAGGAGAGACGTGTTTCATATCGTGCAGACTGAAGAGTTGTGATTTAGCATGATGCAGTATTGTCAGCAGAGGACCATTTCTATGGCATTTCACTGCTCTGTTGGGGGAGATGAATAGGTATAGTTATAGTGGATCATTAAACACTGAGCAGTGTCTCTCTGTCTATAGCTTCAACCTTCACGCTGCAGCCAGCTCCTTGTCTTCTCTTCTGCAGCTTAATAAAAGTAGCGTAGATCATGTAGGCAAAGACAGACATACCTGTGGAGAGCCAGACAGACAGACATACGGACAGGCAGATTCCTGGACAGATGGGTTGTTTGGAGCACCTCACAGTCCTTGGTGCCATTAGACAGACAGAATGATGGAGAGAAATAGAGATGTCACCAGGAGAAAGAAAATGCAGCCGGGAATTTTTTTAAGAAGAGAAAATTTTTAGAAATGCAGCTTTTAGAGAAAATTGTCAAATGAAAATGTCCAGAGCCTGCCGGGCTGTTTTTAAATCACCTGTATTGGCCAATGAACAATCTAAAACTAAATATATTCAGTTAACAGTGACATAAAGCAATGCAAAGCAGCAAATTACCATCAGACAAGATGTAGTATAGGTATAATGTCTCCCTTCTTGATAATTGAAAGGAAGAATTCAATATTGCCAACATTTTAGGAAATACCCATGCTTGTTCTACTCTTTTGCACTGAATAACATAAAAATAAGATAATAAATACTTTATTTATCTATTTATATTTGGGAAATTCTTTTGTTACAGCAGTTCAATAATAAAAGTATTATTGCTTGTGTTATTAAACATTTCCTGTATCTGTGCTTGTGGCAGTGGAGCTGAATCAGTCTGTTATAGAAAGTGCTCCGCTGACTGTCCAGGTAGTGGTGCAGAGAGTGGTCAGGATTATCCATGGTAGATAACAGTTTGTTTAGTGACCTCCTCTTCACCGCAGCTTCGAAAGCGTCCAGTTTGCAGCCAGTCACAGAGCCGGCCTTCCTGATCAGTTTATTCAGTCTGTTGGTCTCGCCAGCTCCGATGCTGCTCCTCCAGCAGAGCACAGCAAAGTACACTGCACTCACTACAGCAGACTGATAGAAAATCTCCCAGCATTTTGTTGCACACATTGAAGGATCTCAGCTTCCTTAAGAAATAGAGCCTGCTCATCCCCTTCTTGTATACAGCCTCTGTGTTGGTCTTCCAGTTCAGCCTGTTGTCAATGTTGATGCCAAGGCTTTTGTATTCCTCCACCATTCAAAAGTAGATGATTTCTCCCAGACCACTCATCTATCAGTGCTCTGTACTCCCTTTACCTGCCCATCACTTATACATCCAGCCAAAGCAAGATCGTCAGAGTATTTCTGAAAGTGGCATGACCCAGAGATGTAGTCTAAGGTGTACAAGGTGAACAGGAACAGAGACATTACAGTGCCTTGCGGGGCTCCTGTACTGTATATCACCAGATCAGACACTTGAAATGACTCTTGTCTGCACAAAACTGTAGAGCTAAAGCCAGCAGCTAGTTACTATAGCTAAGCACAACAAATAGCACAGTATAATCTCCTGCAAAACCACAACATGTCATTGTTATGCTTAGATTGGTGAATAGGATTCAACAAATAACATATGGCATGCTAAACAATGAGATTTAGAATTGCAGTTTTTGACCATATTATTTACCATATTATTTTGATTTTTTAAAACCAGAAGTTACCATATGTGGACAGAGGAATGAAATGTTAAGCATTTATATAGGATGTACCTGTTGTATAAAACAGATACTTGCAAACTAGAATTTTACTGATTTAAAATTTTTAAAAACTGAAGCTCAGACTTCCTCTTCTGTTAGTGCAATTAACCAAGGCAGCAACCAAGTCATATGGTTTGTGACATAATTGCATTGAAAATTCTCCAAAAGGCACCGGCACTGCAAACTCAACCATCAGGTCTGGTTCAGTGATTTGAATTAGCTGAGCTGAAGACTAGCAGATAACCAGCCTCTGTGGCCTGTCACTCAAAGCAGCCACACTCTTTAGTTATAATAGAATTTAAACTTAAATTTAAAAAATCATTACCATTCATTATTCGTTAGCTTTAGAGTGAAAAGGCCTTTTTTTGTACCAGGCTCTAAATATGTATTCCTGCTATAAAGTTTTTCAGTATTCAGTCCTGAAGGTTGCTGCTTGCTATGCCTACAAAGGTAACAGTCTGACCTGCAGTTGGCTAAAAATTTGGCAATTTGAGCAGCACATGCGTTTAGATTTTATAGTGAATGGTGAAAGGTAAAAAAGTAATCTGACGCGATGTTTGCTCTGAGAGTGCTGATAAAGAATATTGAGTACAGAGAAGGTCAAAAGGAGTTTCACTATGTCTTTGTGGACCTAGAGAAAGCATATGATAGGGTGCCAAGAGAGGAACTGTGGAATTGCATGAAGAAGTCAGGAGTGGCAGAGGAGTATGTGAAGGTGGTGCAGGACATGTATGAGGACAGCGAGACAGTGGTGAGGTATGCAGTATAAGTTACAAATGGGTTCAAAGTGGGGGTGGGATTACATCAGGGATCAGCTCTGAGCCCCTTCTTTTTTGCAGTGGAGATGGATAGATTGGCAGATAAAGTTAGGCAGAAGACTCAGTTGAGTATGATGTTTGCGGATGACATTGTGCTCTGTAGTGAGAGTAGGGAGCAGATGTAGGAGAGCCTGGAGAGGTGGAGGTATGCACTGGAGAGAAGAGGAATGAAAGTCATTGAGAGCACGGCAGAATACATGTGTTTAAATGAGAGTGAGGCAGGTGGAGTGGTGAAGCTATAACGAGTAAAGATAGCGAAGATATATGAGTTTCAATACTTGGGGTCAACCATCTTAAGTAAAGGCCAGTGCACAAGAAAGATGAATAAGAGAGTGAAGGTAAGGTGGAGTGGGTGATTCATGACAGAAGGATTGCAGCAAGAGTGAAAGGAAAGGTTTAAATGTTGATAGTGAGACCTGCTATGATGCCTGGTCGTGAGATGGTGGCACTGACAAAAAGACAGGAGGTTGAGCTGGAGGTGACAGAGAAAATGCTGAGATTTTCATTGGGAGTGACCAGAATGGATAGGATTAGAAATGAGTACATCAGAGGACAACTCAGGATGAGTGTTTTGGAGATAAAGCCAGGGAAGCAATGGTGAAATGGTTTGGCAGAGGAGCGATAAGGGATATGTTTGGCAAAGGATTTTGAAGATGGAGCTGCCAGGCAGGAGGAAAAGAGGAAGACCACAGAGAAGATTCACGGATGTTGTGAAGGAAGACATGCAGAGGGTTGGTGTGATAGAAGAGAATGTAGATGATCCACTGTGGTGACCCCTAAAGGGAGCAGACGAATGAAGAAAAAATTATATTAAGAATGCATTCTGATTACTATCTTTTTAAACAATACAAAGCTACTCATATTTTGTGTAGGGTTGCATAATTGTGAAATTCTAAGCTGATACCAATGTTTCAAACTACAGTTTGGCAGGTAGCTAATACCAATATAAGTGTTTGTGTGTTCATTTGTTTTTGTCATTTATTTCCTCTCTAAGGGAGAGAAACAGAGAATTCTTCAGTATAAATAAACAACTGTTTAAAGTCTTTCAACACATCAATCACACTTTGAATAAGCACAAATTCCACTGGATTTCTGAAACGAGATCCCACATAAGAACCGCAAAACTGATAAACATGAGCCAGCGCCAGGAATGATGATGAATGTCATCTTATTTGCAGATCGACTGATGGCAGTGAACAGTGTGAATATTGACTGATTCCGATGGCTGGCTGATAAATCAGCACATTCCTAATTTTGATTTCTAAATATGTAATTTCATTGCATGTATTCTGTTTCTTCCCAACTCTGTCAGTGTGTTCCTTTGAGGGAAAACAGTGACAGATTGAAACTTAAGTGCTGGCCTTAAGCCCTTTGTGATGAGATGAAGGAGTCTTTTTGTAAGATTTGGGTTAGGAGACTGTGAGTGGCAAAAGGAAAGGGAACATTTATGTCTGCATGTCAGCGTCCACCCACGCATCTTCCTGTGTGTGTGTGTGTGTGTGTGTGTGCGCATACATGTGCATGACTGCATATGCACACATGGTCCTGTGAGTGTGTGTGCTGAGATGCTGTCACTCATGGTGGCTGTCTTTATACTCTTGTGAGTGTGAGTTTGTGAGTGGCAGTTATACAGTGGTGTGGAGTGTGTAAATCTCCTTCCCTCTAAAGCTCTCAGCAGTGGGCCTTACATTAGCACAACAATTTACACATCTGTCCTGAGGCAAAGAACAGGCAACTCTAAAAATAATGAAAGCCTCGCTCAAAAGAAGACTGTGTATGGGTGTGTGTGAGAGTGAGAGGAAGAGAACTCCAGAGAGGTAGGAGAGACTCTGTAAACAAGAGACAGAGGAGGTTTATTAAAACCCCACCACCACTCACCATCCTTTTGTCCTTCTATTCTCTGTATCCCTCACCTCCTCTCCCCCTCTTTCAGTCAGAGGAGCGATTACATGCCTCTGTCTCTCTTGTCTTTCATCTCTCTCTGTGAAGAGGAGAGGAATGAAGGTCTTCTGTGGCGTGTAATTACACAGAGACATCCTGGATGAGGGCGTCTGTCTCCACAAGCAAAAAAGCAACCCCCTCCTCCCTTTAAATACCTCTTGATAAGGGGAGATCTAAAAAGAAACATTTAACTGCCTTTGATCCAACGCAGGGCCCTTGTCTTTACCTGCCACTTATGGAGGCCTAATAAGTACTATCACAAGTCTATTTATTTCATTAGAAGTCCTGACACTAACACGCGTGGCTCAGCTCCAACACCGTGGGAATGAAATACACAGCTCGTCCATTCATTTTAAGTACGGAGTCATAATCATGACACATTTACAGGCCGGTGTTCCAGTCTTATCCATGAGTCATATTGTTGAATGATTATGAAAGGGTGGATTTTTATGAGCTTACATTGGTATTGGCTCAACCTCTAATTGGCCCAAAGCACATTTGCATTCTGAGAAGGTAATAATGGGGCTCTTTGGAGGCACTTAAATGAAAAAGTTACTGCACTTTGACTTAATTCTGCTCATAGAAGTGCTGATGCCTCCAGATGGCTTTTTTACTAAGTATGATATGGCCATTTCGTGCACATGATCTTGCACTCAGCAAGTATTTTGGGAACAGCTAAGTTGCTAACAATGCAACTGGCTTGTTGTTCTCCATTTTTTGTGCTATAATGGTTTTTATTGCTTCTTTTAATATACCTGCAACAGGAGAGAAAAAAAATAAAGCCATCTAACGTGACATGAAATGACAGAAATAGACAGTAAGTGTTAAATCTAGTTTTTCTTGTTTTAAATTTTAGCTATTTTCACTCTTTCTTTAGAGCATAATCTGTGTTGTGTTCAGTATGTTAAGTGTTGCATTGTGAGAAGCACATGGAGATGATACAGTGTCATTTGACATTCTGCAGAGGTCACTGAGGTCAAGCACCACTGTGTTTGAATGCTGAGGTTGGCTTGAATGTCTTTAACATGTCTTTTTGCTTGTGTAAATCTACCCCTATTCATGGGGAGTTCATTCTTTCTCTGAACTCACTGGGAGATGAAGTGAGTGTTCTTCTGTAGCTCAAACAGATCTGCTGTCAGACAATAGGCTGAGGTCTTCGACTGCACCTAGCTGAAGCTGCTGAATAGCCTTAGAGTGGTGTAGCAATGCTGGACAATAGCCTGCTCAGCAGAAAGGCAGTCAGTGCCCTCGAGGCGTGCCCCAGCCCCGTTCGCTCTGATCCCTGAACCCCCTCTCCACGCAGAGTCAGTGCAGGGAAAGCCACAACAGCTGCAAACTGAGCAAATCAACCACAGTTTTCAACTGTAAACAGTTATGCAATGTGGCTTCTAGTTGCTGGCACCGAAGGAATTATAGTAAGCCAGCAGGTGGTTAGCTTAGCAAAGCCCATCTACTGTAAAATTACAGCTACCACAGCCTCTACATTTTTACCAATTAGCATATTAGCTTAAGATTGTTCACTAAAAATGTAATAATTTAATATTTTATAGGTAGTTACATACTAGAACTGTAATATTTTCGCTGGAAGCGGTGACTCATCAGTGTTGTTAGGCACCTACCACATTTCTAGAAATGTCAAACTGTTAATTTTTAGTTGAGCTAAGCTTCCTGGAAGGTCTGCATCCTCTTATAGAGGCATAATATCTGCTATTTAAGCTTAAACCTCGCCCACTAATGCTACTGCCCATGCTCTTATTCCCTCTCCATTCCTGCCCTCCTTTTTTTTCCTTTTTTAAAAAATAACTGGCAGGGGTGATGTATTTTAATAAATCTGGAGCCTGTCTTGAAATGAATTTACTCAATTGGTCTTCATGACTGAAAATGGTCTGCAATCCACAACACTGAGGGAGTCAGTCTTTATTTGAGCAGTCAATAGGAAGCAGTTTATCGTACTTTAATAAAGGCAACTCTCGGAGCCTTAAACACACTCCGATTTCCCAAAATAAACACCATCATCGCTCTCACTCCCAAAATCAAACACTACCAAACACAAATCCCACCATCAGGAATAAAACCATCCACACACAGGCGATGCAGCTCCCCTCCCGGCATTTGATCACACGCAGCCTCCCCTCCTCCCCTCTTCTGTTTATTCTGGGGATTATTTTGACCTAATCTCTTTAGAGCATAATTCAGATTAGATTTTGTGTTATTATTATTACTATGTCCATTCCCCAACAGTCCTGCTGGGATTTCCTGACTGCCGTAGTGCTCCTGTGCTGGGAAAATTGATTAAAACTGCTGACCAGTGCCCTAGATAGTGCAGGCTCTGGATGAAAACACAAATGATACAGTAGAGAATTTTCTTAAAACATGCACTCTCTAATATAACTGTGGTCCCAATGCAAAAATCCCTCATTCTGCTTCCATCGCATATTAGAAAAGTTGCCTTGACCAACTGGTTAAAAAGAGCCAAAAAAACTGAATTCTCTCCTAATTACCTAAAGCAAGGCTGTATTCATGCAGATGGGGCTCCATCTGTATTTGGGCTGCCATATTGGCCTGAAAGTCGCGCAACAATTTGATTTTCACATCCCATGTTTAGTTTGCATTTTTTAAGACGGTGTTTAAACACCATCTGCCTTTTACCTTCAGTTCTTGCGCTTAAATCATGACTAGATAACCCTTGAATAAATTACTGTACATGTGTAAAATTATAGTGAGGCCTGAAGATAAAAATGTATTCCTCGTGCTTCATGGTGTTTGTAGCACAGGGGGTATTAGTTTCATTGCTTTTAAAATATAGCGTACAGTTGCAACAATGATGTCAGTTTTTTTAGCCATTGTGGCAAATTAACCAACTGACAGTGATTCGTGCCATAAACTCTGACTCTTTTGAGTATGAAAGTTTTACTTCCAATGTGATTACCTTGCTTCCAACCTCATTAGAGGAAAGTTCAACAAAGCTTTAGCAATAGAAAGTCTTTACCTCACCTTTCTGACTACTTCCTCCAGTCCCACAAATACTGGAGGAAGTTGAGAGCTTTCCAGCTCTCAACTCCACCCCTCCTTTTCCTGCTTGTTTTTCTCAATTAAAATGAATTATAAAATTGCAGATGGGAACTCAGACTAACAGAGCTTATTACAATGCTGCCCAGAGGCGCTCAGTCAGTGAGTTAAAAAAGTTAGTGCTGATATTTTAGTCTCTGTGCCTTGCACCCCTCAGATTCCCAACGGATCACACAACATGTAATTTTGGCCAGAATAATACGAGCCTCTGCACATGGATAAGAAGAAGAGGAAGTTAAGGGTGGAAGGAGAGCAACCTGGGATTTATTGCTCATGTGTGAAGGTGGAGAAGATGAAGAAAGTGAGACAGTGGAGGCATGGGTGGTGTTTGTGTTAGCTGTGGGGGACTTGAAGATAGACTGAGCTGCAGTGTACATTTCATTACTCGTTCTCCTCTAGTGGCCCAGGTGGGTGTCACAGCTCCTTTTGTGGGAAGCAGAGCACCAGATGATTAGATGAACTGCACCTCAGTAAATGGATGCTATTGATCTCCACACCTTGTTATATGAAGCACCTCAGAACATGAGGAGTCTAAGACAAGACAGCATGATGAATCTCACGCTGTCCAAAATTGCCCCTTCTGCTCAGCTTACTTTCTCTTCTTTTCATCTTCTCAGTCCTTAAGTACACGTCCCATCCACTTTGCTTTCCTGCGTCTTTCTGTCCCTCTTTCCGTCTTTTTTATTTGCTCCACTGATTGCTTTCAGTGTCTCCGCAGCCATTAAAATGATTGGAGACTGTGTAATGTATATTAATGTGCTTGTACTTTTAGAGTAGTTTAGCTGTGCATGCTATAATATTTCATGGAGGGAAAACACAGTAGCAAGCCTCTGTGCCGGATAATTAAATAGAGATTGTAATCTGTTTTTTCTTCTACATACGTATGGGAAAAGATGTGTTCTTTCTGAATCTAAGAGCTCATTGTAGCCTAACACGTATGTAATAAAGAGGTGAGAGGTCAAGGGTCACAGTGAGGTGAAGCCAAGCCACGCATGCTGAAAGACCTTTCATAGGCAGCCCTGATAGCTGTGCATGTTTTATCACTGATAGTCTGAGATCTTAGTGAAGCTGAACTGTGAAGATGGTAGACTATTGACCAGTGAAGCCTGGCGTAAGGATTTAACTGAAGGCCGTGACCTCTGACCTACAGAGTTGCACTGATAACTTGCAGGGATATGTGTTGACACATTATGTGATAAGACCAGTGTGAACAGTGCCACCAGACAAGACAAAAGACTGACATTATTATTGAATTTCATTAACGTGCTTCCGAATGCTGTAGTTAATAAAGCTATGGCGTGTGACAACTTCTGCTTCATGCATTTGTGCAGAGAAGCTGCACAAACTGCATCTCATTTCATTCCCATCAGACATTTGCTGTTTGTTGGTTTGATGCTGACATGTTAACTATCAGCACTAATCTTATTGTGATGTGTATAATGCAGTTCATAATACCAACAGAATAAAGTATACCTCACATAGTTTCTGCAGTCTGGCCAGCCACCCGTACTCTCACCTGCTCTTCAGTACATCCTCTAAACACACTGCACACAGCCACAGCCACACACACACTCCCAAAAGCAGTTTCTTTGTTGGTGTGAAAAATAGAACCTGTGAAGTCAGTCATGCCGAAAAGATTGTAAATTGTGGGAAAAATATAAGCACCTTTATGTTTTGTAGACTCCCATTGTGTTCCACAAATGACCCATCTGGCCGCAGCCATATGAGGGTCAAGCTGTTCTATTCTTACAGTTTCCAATGTACTGTGGCCATTCAAGAGCTGCACTTTTTTTTTGCTCTGTGGGCCAGAAGTTTTACAAAGGCTCAACCAAGAGGCATCTTCTACAAGAAATGAGAAAGTTTAGAGCTAATGGTGTTTTAACCCCTGTATACTTCGAGTATGTAATGTGTCACACTGTAGTTGTTGTAGAGGCCGTGATCAGTACTTCTTTAAACAATGGCTTGTGTGAATACATATAACACAAATGGGATTGTCCACAGTGAAAACTTACAGAGAATGATCATATTCTCCCCAGTGCAACAGATCATTTTAGCATCTTGGCTGGGTTGCTTACCTGATTTGACACCTGTTTCCTTGAGCAACAGGCTGCTGTACCTACATTTGTCAAGAGATTCCAGTCAGTGCTAATGTTGCTTCATATACACCGATCGGACATAACATTATGACCACTGACAGGTGAAGCAAATAACACGGAATAGCTCTTGATCATGGCAGCTGTTAGTGGGTGGGATATATTAGGCAACAAGTGAACAGTTTGTCGTAAAAGTGTATGTGTTAGAAGCAGGAAAAATGTGCAAGCAATAGGATTTAAGCAAGTATGACCAGCAAGATACTAGGCAGGTGAACATAATGTTATGCCTGATCAGTGTGTGTTAAACATGTCCCTGTTGTGTAGTGGTTTACACATTCGCCTCACAAGTGAAAGGACCTGGGTTTAATTCCAGGTGGGGACACAAGCCCCTCTCATGATGGAGGGTTGTGTTAAGAAGGGCATCCAGTGTAAAACCTCTGCCAAATTACCAGTGTGGATTATTCTCCTGTGACAACCCTTTCGGGAGAATACAAAAGAGCAGCTGAAGGTACTAAAAAGTGTGTATGTTAAACTTATAAACAAGAAACTTTTCACTCACAATTTAAAAGCTGACTATAAACCAGTGTTATTTTTATAGTTTTCCACTTGTTTCAGATGACAAAAGAAGAAAAAACTATTATCTTAATATAGGAATATATTTATGTGTAAATGTGATATGTGACAGTAATAGAACATAGACTTTATGGACAAATTATTGGCAATCTACACATTACACCTACAGGAACTTTTATGACATTCCATTCTAAATCCATAGGCATTAAGATGGAGTTGATACCCCCTTTGTGGCTATAACAGCTCCGACTGTTCTGCGAAGGCTTTCTACTAGATTTTGGAGTGTGTCTGTGGGAATTTTTACTCATTCATCCAGAAGAGCCTTTGTGAGGTCAGACACTGATGTTGGATGAGAGGGCCCAACTCACGATCTCTGTTCTAGATCATTCTAAAGGTGTTCGATGGGGTTGAGGTCGGGGCTCTGTGTGGGCCGGCCAGTTTCTGCCACACTAAACTCATCCATCATGCCTTTATAAACCTTGCTTTGTGCGCTGTGGAACAGTCACTGCAGAACAGAAAAGGGTCTTCCCCAAACTGTTCCTTCAAAGTTATAAGTATAGAAATGTCTCAGTAAGCTGAAGCATTAAGATTTCATTTAACTGGAACTAAGTGGCCAATGCCAGAAAAACAAGCCTATTGCATCATTCCTCATCCACCACTTTACAGCTGGCACAATGCAGTCTGGCAGGTAACATTCTCCTGGCCTTCGCCAGATAGAGAATTGTAATTGGTCACTCCCCAGAACTCTTTTCCACTGCTCCAGAGTCCAGTAGTGGTGTGATTTATGGCACTCCATATGACATTTGGCATTGTGCTTGGTGATGTAAGAGTTGCATGCAGCTGCTGAGCCATGAAAACACATACCATGAAACATGAAGCACATCTTTTCTAGGTATTCTCTCAGCTCTTGGTATTTTTTGAGCTTCTCTTGTTCCTTCTTCCTGATGTTGCCATCACTTGGGATTGCTATATCTATCACTGCAACCTTCTTCCTCTGCTTGTCCACCACTTCTATGTCCAGCTAGTTAGCCATCAGCAGTTTGGCTGTCTGTATCTGGAAGTCCCACAGGATCTTAACTTGGTCATTCTCAACCACCTTTTGAGGTGTATCCCATTTTGATATTGGGCCTTCCAGGCCATATTCAGCACAGATGTTGCTGTACACTATGTGACTTGGTTATGGTGTTCCATGTATGCCCTGCCCACTAGCATCTTGCACCCTGCTGTTATGTGCTGGATTGTCTCTGGGGCATCTGTGCAAAGCATGCACCTGGGGTCTTGCCTGGTGTGGTAGACCCCAGCCTCTATCAATCTTGTGCTCAGAGCTTGTTCCTGTGCTGTCATGATTACTGCCTCTGTACTGTCTTTCTGTCCAGCCTTGTCCAGGCACTGGTAGGATTTTTCAATATAAGCAAATTCTTCTCTGTACTGGTGGTACATGCTGTACAGGGGCCTGTCCTTCCATGATGATTCCTGTTCCTGCTCCTCTTGTTTCATGGATTTCTGCTGCCTGAGGTAATCACTAAGCACATAGTCAGTTGTGTCCATCTTTCTGATGTACAGTCTCAGGGTGCTGGATTTGGGGTGAAACCCTCCATGCATTGTAAGGAGCTTTCTTGTCTGAATGTCAGTGACTTCTATCTGCTCCTTTGGCCAGCTTATTATCTCAGCGGTGTATCTAATGACTGGCAAGGCGTAGGTGTTGATCGCCCAGATGTTGTTCTTCCCATTTGATTCATTTTCTTGTAAGTCTTTGATGGGTAGCCTCAGTACTGTTAAGCTCAAATTTCCCAGAAGTGATTATACAAAGTTAATCTATGTGAAGCAGAATAATCCAGACTACCAAAGGGTCAAAGAACCTCACTGTGTGTGAAACCCTCATTCAGCGTGCATACACATTTATAAAACCAAGAAAAATCTCATCAGATTATGCGTTGTCCTGTATGCAACATATGTGCTCTCGTTTAAGTTGTTTTTATGTGATACCAGAACAGTTCATTTTCTTACCTGCAATGGATAAAGCTGTTCACTTTGTTTTGATTCCACTCAGTAGCAGATGCAGCAGTTAGATTCTGGGTGTGTACCTTTTTTTTGGTACTTTCACCCAGTTTTGTCTTTCCACATCTCATCCTGTGAGCTTATTTGTCTATTCAATGAGCAGTTTCTTTATTTGGCTTTTCATCCTTAAGTAATCAATAATGGCCCCATGAATCCAGGTCATCTTGCTCCTATGGCTTGACTGTCTTTCGTTCTCTCACCCCTGTTTGTCTTTATCAGTCTCTGTCTCTCACTCCCTCTTTTCCTCTCATTTGTGGCCTTGGTCCATTTTTCTCTTCTTTTTCTGCTCCTGTCTCTTTTTTCCTTCTTCCATTCCTGCATTCTGTCTTCTTACTCTCCAGATGAAAAATTACTTTGCCCATCTGGACAGAGCTCTACACGGCCATTATACTATTAGTCCTCATGTGGCAGTGATTAAAAATAGAAAAGAGTACCAAGTCAGAATTTGTCAAGATTTTTCTTCCTCTCTTGTCTCCTCTTGTCTCCCGTTCTCATACATGAACTCTATTGGCTAGAAATAGATATACAATTGAAAGTGAAAAGTTTATAACAAAGTGTTCAAGGCTTATCTTTTTTTGTTTTCTCTGCCAGAGTCTTTGTGTGTAAGTGCGTATTTGTATGTGTCAGCAGCAGTGAATGTTTGTCAGTGAGTATGTGTACTGCCTGCAGACCTCTTCACTGGGTGCTGTCTCATGTCGAGCCGTGTGTTTGAGAGGCTTGTCGAGGTAAAGCTCCTGTCAACGCCTGGCCGGAGGGAGTGTACTGATGAAAGGCCTCTTCATCATCCTAATGGGATACACAAACCTCTTAACCAGCACTGCTGCCTTGGCTTCGTCTGGGTGAAGCCAAGAGAGACAGAGAGAGAGAGAGAGGAGTAGAGAGCACTAAGTGACTAGCTGGGCCACACACACCATAGACCACACTGAAAACATACAAAAGTGCACAGGTCAGAAAAATGCACAGTGTAAACAAAACAATGCTCGGAGTCAGTTGCAGAGGGAGAGTCGTGACTCTGGGCGGCCTTGGGATTGTGAGAGTTTCAGTAGGCCAGGGCCATTAGGATCTGGGACAGAGAGTTAATGCCCTGCTGTTCTGTAGAACTATGGCAATTTGTCCCCTCTCCACTGGCACAGACCCAGGGTAAGGGGACTAGTAGCATAAATTTGTAATATTATACCTAAATCGTGCTTTTAGCTTCTTGGCACATTCAAATTTAAGATGTAACAAAGGTAAAACTGGAACACCTAAAACTGAAAAATAGGTAAATGTCTTAAAAACTGTTTTTATGTCCACCCTGTTTGTTGACTGCTGAGCATCTCCATTTGAGCAATAGGGGGATAGGGGCCTTGAGAGAAATCAGTAAGCATCACTCATTCATATTTGCCTCCCAGGCATCTGCTTCAAGTACTAAAGCCCTTTTTTTTAAAAACTTTTGATCATCACTGTCATGGCCATTTTCAGTGGACAGCACTGTCAGTTTTTCAGGTTATATCCCTACTTTGGTCCACACTTAAGTATTTAAAAAATATTTACTGGATGGATTGTTATAAAAATTGTGTTGATATTTAGGTTGCCCTGAATATTAATCCTAATGATAAATGCCAGAAGAATGTTACCTGCCAGACTGTATTGTGTCAACTGTAAAGTGGTGGATGAGGGATAATGCAATGGAGTTGTTTTTCTGGAGTTGGCCTGGGGCCCCTTAGTTCCAGTGAAAGGAAGTCTTAATGCTTCAACTTACCGAGACATTTTGGACGATTCTATGCTTCCAAATTTGAGAGAATGGTTTGGGGAAGGTCCTTTTCTGCTACAGCATGACCATGCCACATTGCACAAAGCAAGGTCCATAAAGGCATGGTTGGATGAGTTTGGTGTGGAATAACTTGACTGGCCTGCATAGAGCCCTGACCTTAGCCCTGAATAGAGATTGTAATCCAGGTCCTCTTGTCCAACATCAGTGTCCGACCTCACAAATGCTCTTCTGGATGAACGGGCAAAAGTTCCCACAGACACTCCAAAATCTAGTAGAAAGCCTTCCCAGAAGAGTTGGAGCTGTTATAGCTGCAAAAAGGGGATCAACTTCATATTAGTGCCTATGGATTTAGAATGGGATGCCATAAAAGCTCCTGTAGATGTCACATGTAGGTGACCAATGCTTTTGTCCATATAACATTGATGACTTCCAGTGGGAGATATTTTAACAGCTATTCAATAGTTTTCTTAATGAATTGTATTACATAATCTTCAATCCTCATTAGCATGGATTGCACCCCTAATAATTTTGGCATCCCCCCCGACTTGTCATTTATCAGGCCATTTTTCAGAGTATTAAGTCAGCTACTCTGGTTAGGAGCACATGTTAAAAATTCTAACAAACTAAAAGGTGCATGACAGACATTATTACCTTCATAAAGCATAACGGTAATATTATCACATTAAGTATAAATTAACATTTAGCCCCCAAAGAACTACCAGCATGACTGTGGGCTCTTACACTGTGTCTCACCTATGTACTATTTACACTACATTCTCGCTTGTTTAGTGAGTACATTTTGATAAGACAGTGTTATAACAAATCAGAATGGCAAGTTGTACACTTAAGTGTTTATTACCACCATTGGAGCTGACTGTACTCCTGGATGCTTAGCAGTGCTTATGTGGTTAATCACCATTGCAGGTAGAAGAACTGATAACACTTTTTGAGGTCTGTCCATGCATCTGTCCATCTGTCTGTTGGAAAATTTAATTGCTACATGAGCTGACTTGTTTGCTGGATCTTTTCCAAACTTTGTGTGGAAAGCTCTATCCATGCTAGGTAGAATATTTGATGCCATTTGAGAGATTGTGTGGCCAGAGGTCAAGATCACAGCAATTTAAGGCGGAGGCATACCGATATACTTGTAGCTATATTTTATTCACTAATGTACTAAAAGTAATAAGTAAGTATGAAAATGGGCAATTTGAGACACAACATATGGCTTGTTAAATAAATGTTGTAACCAGCTTAAACTTACTCTCTTTATGGGTGTCTGCTCACTACATATCCCATTGCCTTTGTCACTGCAGATTACAGTAATTGCCAATAATTCAATAGCCAAATTTATTTCTTTTTCTGATGGGGAAAAAAAATTTTTAGCACTTTTTTCTGACTCCTCAAGAGTTCTGTGTGAACAGGGTTTGTGGGATTATGCGACTTTGCCTGCCAGTTTGGTTTGACCCAGGCTAAGAGCAGAACACACAGTCAGGGTGTGGATCAAAGCCTTGGGCCACTGCAGGGGGCAACAGAAGGAGGAGAAATGGACAGAAGAAGGAGATACCACAGAAATTGGGCCAGAGTCTCTTGTCATTATTGTCACAGTGTCACACACTCTGGCCACTCAGTGTCACCATCAGTCTGCGCTGGCCCTGGGCGTCTGGAGGGTGACACGCTGCCTCTGTTTCAATTCATCCGTCTCTCCCTTTTTCAGAACTACGCACATGCACAAGGAAGTTTTCTCTCTCATTCACAGCCGACTACTTTATTTGTCTATGCCAAGGGGATTTGTGTCATGCTTTCTTCATCACCTCCATTTCTGCCAGTCCTCTCTTACTGGTCCTAGCTCAAGGCTCTATAATGTCCTCTTTTCCCCTCCATCCCAGTCTCCACCCTGTCTATAGGTCAAGGACATGTTCACAGCTTCACTGAAGAGCAAAGAAAAAACTTTGACATCAGGCAGGAACGAAAGCCTCATGAATGATTGATGCACAAATGCTGACTCATCACACTTGGGAAAGAACCAATATTTTGACCTGAAACATAACAAGATTTACATTTGCAGAGTAGAGGAGAGATGCACACAGGCCGCCCAGGTTGCACCAATGTTCCTTTTCCCTTCGTGCAATGCAGAGTTATCAGTTCTCACTGTTTCACAATCTGTTAGCAGCAGAGATTGCCAGATATAGAAAAGTTGGCCTGGCCAAAAGTGATAGTCTGTGAGATGCTTGTGCTTTAGTTCTTACTTTTATGTGTCGGTGCTGCACTGTGCAGAGATTACCCAGCAGTCAAATGGTATGGTGTGTTTTTCCCTTCCTATCTTGACCTGCACATTTCCTTGTGAAGTCTGGCTTCCTCTAGGCATACAATTTTTCTTGCTTGCTGTTGGATTGAAAAAACAAAACAAACAAAAAAGTACCACTGTAAATATAGGAGAAAATACAGAAAGAACGTGTGGGTTTTTTTAAAGTTAACAAACATGCAGAGTATATACAGTTTGGATGAAA
>VUQH01083701.1:0-13178 GCA_015106775.1 Etroplus canarensis
ATTTATTTTTATTTTTTCTATTTTTATTTTTTTTTTATGATTCAAGGGTATGCAGTCTGTGTGTAGTGGGTATGTGTATATGTTATGTGTTTGTGAAATAATTTTGAAAAAGACAATAAATATATTGGCAAAAAAACAAATTATGGCTGCATCACTTCATCCCCTGCTCTTCTTACCCTGATATGCCCATCACTCTGGGACAGGACTCGTCAGACCTCATGACCTTTTCCCATTGCTCCAGAGTCCAATCCTTATGCTCCCTAGCAAACTGCAGCCTATATTTTTTGAGTAGCCTCACTGTTAAGTGGTCTTCTTAAGAATACACAGCTGCCAAGTCCCAATCCCCTATCCCCTAAGCTCTCTTTGCATTATGCATGTGGAAAAGCTCTAACTTTCAATATTAGATACATCCGGGAGTTCTACTGTTGGTTTTGCTATGATTTCAAATGTTTGTCAAGGATGTGAAACGTATGGCAGGCTCTGACCTCACAAAAGGGTCCAATCCAGCCCACTGGACAGCTTTGGAAAATATGGAAATTTCACAGAAGAGCATGAATTTTGGATCTTTAACGGCATTATCATCAGTTTTACAATCTTCTTACTGACAAATACATAACTCAAAGCAGAACAGAAAAAAACAGAAAAGCTCCTTTTCCACTATTTTTAATTACAGGATAAAGTTCCTTTGCCGTAAACCCAAAGAGTCGCGCTGACGAGTTTCTTTTACTACAGCAGCATTTTTTTATTTTTTTATTTCATTTTTTATATGGTCTGTATGTGCCCCATCATGTAAAATGAGTGTGACACCCCTTGTTTAAGTGATCTCCAATCACTATTATTCAAGGTTGTTTTCCAACCAGATTTCTTCCTCAAAGGTGGCGGTTAACCGGGAACACCCCCACAGGAGCTGCAGTTTTTGAGATATTCTGATCCAGTCGTCTAGCCATCACAAGTCGGCCCTTAACAAACTCGCTCAAATCCTTACGCTCGCCCATTTTTCCTGCTTCTAACACAGCAACTCTGAGGACAAACTGTTCACTTGTTGCCCATCTGTATAATATAGAACATATGTATACGTGTCCATACTTCATCTCTATATTTGCACTTCTGTATATTGATGCAATTTATTCCCCCTTCTTACACTGCCCTTATCTGTACATAACTGCTCTTAACTGTACATACTGCACATACTGTATATATTGCGGCTTTCGGCACTCCTCATTAGATGCTAAACTGTATTTCGTTACCTTATATTTATAAATCTGTAATGACAAAGTTGAATCTAATCTAATCTAATAGAAGAAGACATACTTTTAATGATCCCTATATAGGGAAATTACAATTTCAATTCACACAAACACTTTTTAAGTTGTAACACATGCAGGAGGCCAGCGAACATGCAGTGCAACAGAGGTGGGTGACTAAAGGCTGCCCATCACAGGCGCCAGGGGGAGCAATGCTCGGTGCCTTGCTCAAGGGCACCTCGGCAGTGCTTGGGGGGAGCAGCCGATGCCTCTCCAGCCTCCAGTCCTCCTCCAGGAGTTCAGAACGGGGTCTCGAATAGGTGGGTCTTGAGTTGGCCTCCAGATCCAGGCAGGTCTTGAGCCGGCGGCCCTCAGCAACCCCCTGGTGTCACTAGAGTCTCCCAACAGACTGAGCCACCGCCGCCCCCATCCCACACACTAACAGGTGTCATGAAGAGACATCCAGTGCTCTTCATTTCACCTGTCAGTGGTCATAATGCAGTGGTGTATTAATCACTGCAGTAATTATTCAGTGGGAGCCCCTTTGGCTTAGTTAAATCCAAGTGGTGACTTTTTTGGCCAGGCAGTAAAAATAGAGTCAATTCTATGCATTTTATGGAGGGGAAATCAAGGTTATTATAGTTCACTAAAACTAAGGGAGGAAAAAAAAAACATTCTAGTTAACTGAAATAACAAGAAGAACTAGACTTGATTAAAAAAAGAACTAACTAAAACTGTGAGCTGAGAAAACTAAAATAAAAATGAAAATATACAGGAAGTTTCCTCAGTTTTAGTTTAATCCAGTAAGCCATCTTGTCTTGCCTGTTTACCAAGACTCAAAATGTCTACATGACCAAGACTCAACGCCTTCGTTTTATTTCTGATCTTTGTATCTTAAATCTTTCTCTGTAAAATATCATCCATATTACAATAATTAAGAAAACTAAAACTAACACTGAAACTTATAAAAACTAAACTGAAACAAACAATAAAAACTAAACTAAAACTAAACAACAAAAACTAAACTGAAACGAGCAAACCCACTCCTGAAACTGGTTGAAACTAAAATGAAATCAAAAACTCAAAATGTAAAAAATTAGAAAATACAAAACTATAATATCCCTGACTTCAGGCTCAGAAGCAAAGCTCCACCCTCAAGCTTGCCTATATTCCAAGAAATAAAAATACAGGCTTGAGCTCACAATGCTGAGTTTAATTAAATAATTTTTAATTTAAGGTTCTTCTTTATTTGCTTGCGTATTGTGCTTAAATGTGCTACATGAACAAACGGATCTGGCTTGACTTGGAGACCTGCTAACGACTAAAATAAAGATTGTGATGTTAACTCTTGAAACTAAATGATGAGAGAAATTCTACTTCTCTTTCTGGATTTGATTATTTTGATTAATGAATTGCTGTTTTATGGAAGACGATGATATAACCCTCTGGGGGGGGGGGGAATCGATTTTTAGATGCCTCGTGATGCGGACGTGGAAGATTCTGAATCGATTCACAAATGTGAAAAATCGGTTTTCTAAATCCAATGTAACGTTTGCGGAACTCTAAAGGTCGAACACGGAAGTGCAGCATCCGGAAAGTTTATGTCGTGCGCGAAACAGAGACATGAGATGGCTGAGTGAGAAATTCGACCAGCACCCTCTGCATTAAAAGCATATGGAAGCACTTTGGCTTCTATGAAGCTGAAGGGAAAAAGGACCTGGGCAAGAAGAAACACTATACGCAAGCTGTGTCAAACTGAAATACAATATTTTGGAAATACGACAAACACGAAAAACCACACCGCATTTTTTTCACCCTGAGGAGGAAGAAAAACCAGAGGACCATCACACAAGCAATGTCAAAACTTCCACCCAACGTGGAAAGGGCGAAGCGATTTACAAACTCTATCACAGCCTTTTATTGCCAAGGATTTGCGTCCGTATACAGATGTTGAAAACCAGAGCTTTTGTGCTATGTCGTGCACTTTGGTGCCGAGTGACCAGAAGCAGGAAGCTGTTAGGAGCCTTATATTTGATGTTAATGTTGTAGTGTGTTAAAGTTTGTTTTACTTTACTAAAAGATGCTTCTACAGACACAATATTCCTGTTGGCTCTTTGTAACGCTGGAATTTGTCAGCACATAGTTCCATTCGTTTGCCAATAAAGATATTGGAATTAAATTCATTATGGGTCATTACAAATACTTTGTTTGAAGGCGCCAAGTAGGCAAACAGTGAGTTAAAAGGAATCCTGCATCGCATCGCAGCCCCCTGAATCAGAATCAAACCGTTAGCTGCCTAGAGATTCCCACCCCTATGACCCACCGTGGCTGTAGAGTGAAATCTGTCCGTCAGTGGTGAACGCTGCCAGCTGATTGGTCCCCTGAGGTTGACACAGGAAGGTCACCTGATTGACAGGTGATTTTAACTGCAGCTCAAAGGAACACATGGGAGGAGGGACCACACACTGCCGGAAGGTTGTCACCAAGACTTTTTCTGAGGAGATTTAGGCAAACATTAGCATCATGCTGGAATAAATCCACAATCCACAATTCCCTTTAATATTACTGTCTCTCACCTCCATCAATCACCGCCACACTGGCGTTGTCGGTGGCGTCCAGTCCGGGGCTCCGCTCTGTCCTCCAGCCCCAGTCATAGCTGATGGTGGTCCAGCTCCGGGACACCACATGGAGCCGGAGGGGGCGCTCGGGGTCCCAGCAGACACAGACTGGAGCCTTCTGAGGGTCTCTGCCAAAGTCCAGGCTCTGTTTCAGATACCAGTGGTAGTTTCCCACTGTCCACAGCTGGACTACAGCGGGAATCACAGAAAATACATCATATAATCACATTTCTGTAACCACTTTTTGTTTCCTGATTCACTGTGACCTGCAATACTCTCCATGTTAACAGTGTTTTTCTTGTTACCGCTTAATAGAAATTAGTTCATGGCTGATGGCAGCCAGTTAATCACACCCTATAGCTCAATTTTACGGTGCACTTACCGTAACTGTTGACCTGCCCTTCCTCTCCAGCAGCCATGTCCTCCAACCAAACGCCTAAAACAGTGGAGTCACTGTTCCACAGCAGCTCCTTCACCTAAAAACACAGCAACCAGTGTAATACTCTGATCAAACTTTCCACTGGATCATTAACGCTGCTGTTTTCCACGCTGACCCTGAGTGTTATTTACAGCTAATCAAAGGGACTTTTTCCACTTTAAAGAGGGGAAAACTGAGGTTTAGCAGAACTTGCCTTGGCTTGGTCTTTACTGAATGGCAAAGTGAAGTCTCCATGCAGCAGTCCATTCTTCTCCATGAACACCACACTATGTTTGTTGGGATGACGCTGAGTGCTCGCTATCAGGCTGCCTGATGGTCTGAAACACCACACAAAATTCAACAGGCCATTCACAGTTAATTTAATGCCAGAAACTTTTAATCCTGTTAAGGAAACACTCAAGCACATTTCACATATTCACAGTTCTCCAAAAAAACTACAGTCATCAATATTAATTTGATCAATTAAAGGAACGCCACCCGTGGCTGTGCTCTTACTTCCAGCAGAGCGCCTGCTCCAGGCCGTTGACGGGCTCGCTGGTAGCCTGCAGGACGCCCTCTCTGTTCCAGACCCGGACCTTCCTGGCGCCGGTCTGAGGACAAACGGCACTGACGGCAAAAAGCTGCCCATCACCGCGCCACGTCACCCGTGGCCTGCGGTCGTCCCAGGCTACAGCAGCCTGCACCTCCTGTTGGTGCATTTTCACACTTTTTAGATTTCACACATTTCAAAATAAATCTGAAAGAAGTCTAAAACGCTCATGTTATTTTTAGCTGAAACTTTGATGGTTGAGTAAATAATACCAGACCTGGACCTTCCTCTGTGCGGCCTGCTTCCCCTCAGAGCCATGAAACTGAGTCTCCTTCTTCCCCCAACCCACTGTGATGAACTTCCCTGCAGAACAAACAGTGCAGGTGAACATGCTGAATCTAGTAAACCTGAACGGCTCCTGACACTCTGACGGGCGACCACCAATTTAAACCCGGGCTGCCCAACTCATTTTAGTTCATTGGCCGCACACGCAACCCAAAATCAGTGGGCCAGACCACTAAAACAACTGCACAATGAGCTATGTTTCTTACAAAATCAGCGTTAGAAAAATCAAGCCCCTAGCCATGCAGACTGCTTTGACAAACATTTGTGGAAGAACGCGTCTCTCTAAAGAACTCACTGAAGTCCGTTGCAACAAATCAGCTAGTGAATCGTTTTTTTCCTCCTAGATATTCTATCATCAACTGTAAGTTGGATTATGGCAAAGTGGAAGCATTTAGAAACCCCAGCATCTTAGCTATGAAGTGACAGAGCGGGCTGTAAAAGTCACCAATGCTCTGCTGACTCAATGACTGCAGAGTTCCAAACCTCCTCTGGCATTAACGTCAGCACAAAAACCGTGTGCTGGGAGCATCCCGACATGGGTTTCCATGGCCGAGCAGCTGCATGCAAGCCTTACATCACCAAGCGCAATGCCAAGCATTGGCTGTAGTGGTGTAAAACACACCGCCGCTGGTCTCTGGAGCAGCGGAAACACGTTCTATGGAGCGACAAATCACACTGATCTATATGGCAGTCTAATCGATGAGCTTAGGTTTGGTGAATGCCAGGAGAGAGTTACCTGCCTAACAGCGCTGTGCCACCCGTAAAGTTTGGTGGAGGAGGACCCTGACCTCAACCCCATCCAACACCTGATATCAAAAACGCTCTCCTGAACGACTGGACAAAAATTCTCACAGACACACTCCGAAATCTTGTAGAAAGCCTTCCCAGATAAACGGCAGCCATCATAGGTGCAAATGGGGGTGCCGCAACTCCATATTAATGCCTAAGGATTTAGAATACGATGTCATAAAAGCTCCTGTAGGTGTAATGTGTAAGTGCCCCAATACTTTTATCAATATAGCGTATCTTAAAAATACCATAAGTGACATTTCTTGTGTGTATAATTACACGTCACAGTGAATCTGCAAAAGCACAAAACCCTCACATGCAGAGTTTCAGTCTTTTTTCAACGATTCAAGGATTCAAGGGAGCTTTATTGTACGACGGGAGCTTTATTTTTATGACTGCAATAATTTGTCAAGATTTAGAACTACTGTTAAACTTTCCATGCATATTCATGCCTGTGTTGTAAAGTGACGATATTAAAGACTCTGTTGCAATTTGCACACTTTGCAAAGCCACCCAGTGGACTGAATTAGACCCTCTGTCACGCAGGGTTCTGTCCCCAACACCTCTGACCTAAACTGAGGCTCACCGTACCTTCACCGAAATCATCCTGGTGGATTCCGACCTCTGTGATCGGCTCGAAATCTTTAGTCATCATGATGATTGTTTCCTGACCTGAGAACACAAAATAATGGTGGCTTTTAATTAATAATTACCAGCACAGATGCAGATGGTTTCTGTTGATTTTAAAATAAATTCTGAAATTCTTCCCCCATCACTGATTGTTTCTAAGCCAGGAAATAACTCTCTACCAATGGGAGAGAAGGCCATCTCTCCTCCTACCTTCAAAGGCTGAAGTTTCCATATGTGTGCACTGATAGAGAGGTAATGGGAAAATTCCTTCAAACAAGAGATGTTTCTACTGAACTTAAGCTGAAGGAACTGAATTCAACCCTGTTCTAGATACGATTTTCTTGACTGACCAGTAGTGAGAATGACGAGCTCTTCATCCGGACTCCAGCTCATCGAGGTGAGGCCACTATCAACGCTGCCAACACACTCCAGCTGTGGGACAAGACATTTTCAATGAGGACGATCGCTGTCCCAGTGCCTCCCCACCCTAACTGTCAGACAATCCCTTAATGACAAAAGGGATTAAAATCTCTCTGACTTTTCTGCACGACCAACCTGGCAGGTGTTGAAGTTGAAAAGAACAACGTCGCCGCCTGCTGTGGCCAAACATGCCGACTCTAGTTCGGCCAGGTCCTGCAGTCCAACCACCACTCCGCTGCCATCCTCAGGGAGGAAACCGTCAGCTGTCAAAGAGGCTTCACTGACAACCTGGGAAAGAAACATGGAGGAAAGCTGAAAGTCGTACTTTATAAAAAAGTCTCCCTATACAAGTAATTCCCAAATGCTGCGACAAGTCCACGAGTTTTGTGACAACCATTTGATATTGTTGCCAGCTACTCCAAAAGTTTTCAATCAGTTCATTAATATCATGCAGCAGTTCTTTGCATACACTCATCTGTCCTAAAAAGTGGTGGGAATAATGAGACTGGAGCACATCTGAGAACCTGACTAACTGCAAGATGGCTAATAAAGGAAGAAACAGGGAAACAGATGACTTTATGGTGCGGAAGAAACTTCAACTAACCACTACTGCAGATGATCTACCACCAAAGAAAGGGGTCGCTAATGTTACAAGGGACCAAACACAGCTTCTTAGAGAAAGCTGGCCTCCTCTGGAGAGTGCTGGATCTGAAGCAGAGGCAGCAAACTGTTGGATGAGTTTAAGAGTATAATAAGAGGATGGAGGCTAGTTATGGGCTGGTGAGGTGGAGACACAAGATACGTCCAACCGGCCACAAAATGGGCCTTTATGATGGAATACGAATAATGGACAAAAGTATTCGGCTGCACCTAATCATTGGATTCAAGTGTATAAAACCCAGCAGCTAGCCATGCAGTCTGCCTTTGTGAAAGAATGGGTTGTTCTACACAAAGTGGAAGTGTTTAAAAAAACAGAGCAACTCAGCCACCAAGTGGCAGACCATGTAAAGTTACAGAGTCTGTAACTGAAGCACATTGTGCATAAAAGTCACCAACACTCTGCTCAAAAACAGTGGAGTTCCACACCTCCTCTGGCATTAACATCAGCGTCACAGCATGGGTTTCTATGGCCAAGCAGATCCACATAAGCCTCACATTACCAAGCACAATGCCAAGACTCAGATGGCAAAGTTTAAAACACACCACCACTGGATTCTAAAGCAATGGAAACGTGTTCTGTGGAATCACACTTCTCTGTCTGGCAGTCTGATAGACAAGTTTGGATTTGGAGAATGCCAGGAGACCATTACCTTCCTGACTGCACTGTGCTAACTATAAAATTTGGTGGAGAAGGGATAATGCTATGAGACTGTTCTTCTTTGTTTGGCCTGGGGCCCTTAGCTCCAGTAAAGGAAAAGCTTAATACTTCAGCTTACCAAGACATTTTAGAGAATTCTGTGCTCCCAAACTTGTGGGAACAGTCTGTTCCAGCATGACTGTACACAAACCAAGCTCCGGATGAGTTTAGTGTGAAGGAACTTGACTGGGTCGCACAGAGCCCTGACCTCAACCCCATCCAACACCTTCAGGATGAACCAGAACAGAAATTGTGAGCCAAACAGATCTCCATCCTCACAGAGACACGATAAATAAACCCTGAGAAATCTCGAGCACCGACAACCCTGCACAGTATTTTCTCTCGTCAGTGACTGCTGACACACACAGGAGAGTAAGATATGAGTTCTGTATATCATCATCAGCTCACCTGGCCAGTTTGGGGGTCGTACTGTGTGATGGAGTACTGAGAGGCGACCAGCAGCGAGCTGGTGTCGGCCCGCAAGGAGAAACACTGCGGGGAGCCTGGACCCTGCAGCTCCGAGCTCCGCAGGCACTTCAGAAGCTTCAGATTCCTCATCTCATCTCAGGAATCTGGTCCCAAAGGCCGAAGAAGACCTGACACAAAAATAATTCAAGGAGTTTAGTAACTATGGGGGATTCATTTTCCACATGTGGTATAGTACTGTTATAAAACACAAGAAATGTTTGGCTGGAAGGGGTTCTACCGACCTCACCACCAAATTCATTCTGCAATCAGTTTCAAAACTAAATACATGATTAATATTGAAGGAAAATATAAAACCACTCATTTTGAATGTAAAGAAAACAATTTTTGCAGTACTGTTTTTACTTTAAAAGGAAAATGTCAAAACCATAAAGCCAAAACTGTCCATTCCGCCCCACTGTTTTAAATTGGCACTAACACTTTGAGCCTTTAAAATACGTAATAAATGTGAAACGCAAGTCAGCAGCTAAAATCTACAGGGGAATGTTTACCTGAAGAAGATGTTGTTTATTTCCCCTTCATGAATTGCTCACATACAGTTAGGGCCGTGAGTTTTGGGACATTGACACATTTTCTGTAATGTTGCCCCTGCATATCGCCACAGTGGATTTGCAGCTTTAATATAAGGGGTTTGATAAAAGAACTGCATTCATTGTTCAAGAGTTACAGCCATTTTTATACATAGTCTCTCTCATTATCAGATGCTCAAAAGTAATGGGAGAAACTAATAACTTTAAATAAAAGGACTGCTTTTAATGCGTGGATTAAAATCCTTTGCAGCCAATCATTGCCTGAAGTCTAGAACGCATGGACATCACCGAATCCTGTGTGTTCCTCCCCTGAGACGCTCTGCCAGGCCTTTACTGCAGCCGCCTTCCGCTGCTGCTTGTTTGTGGGTTGAGATCAGGTGACCTCTGTTTGTCTTGAGAAAATCACGAGCTGTTCCTTTCCTTCCCCGTACTTTTCTGTTCTCATCATTAAGCAACAAGTTCATCTTGGTTTCATCTGTTCAAATATGCCAGAAAAGGAATGCGTCCCCACCCGGAATCGAACCAAGGACCTTCTGCTTGTAAGGCGAATGTGTAAACACAACATGTACAGAGGCGAAATTACAGAAACTCATGGCCCTAACTGTAAGTGTATGAGTTTCTTTTAAGGTAGATAATATTATTAAATTTGCTATCAAAAGACCTGATATGGCTCAATTTTAAAAGTTTTAAATAAAAAAATCTGATTTTCCTCACGTGAAGCGGGTCAATAAAACATAAACTGAATGTAACAAGTTTCAACTTTTTCAGCCTCACAAATGTAAAATTCTTAACATATAAAAGCTTTGTTTCACATGAAGGCATTTCAAAAACTACAGCTGTCACACTAACGATCAAAGGCTCAGAAAATAATTTCTATTCGCTCTGAAGAAACATTTAGGAACATTTAGGAACGTTTAGAAACATTTAGGAACATCTAGGAACATTTAGTAACACCTAGGAACATTTAGGAACATTAAGAAATGTTTAGCAATATTTAGAAACATCTAGGAACATTAAGAAACGTTCAGAAACATTAGGAAATGTTTGTCAATATTTAGGAACATTAATGAACAATTAGGAATGTTTACAAACACTCAGAGATGTCTAGGAACATTAAGCAACGTTTAGAAACATTTATAAACATTCAGGAACATTTAGAAACAAACATTTAGGAAAGATTAGAAACATCTAGGAACATGTAGGTACATTAAGCAACGCTTAAAAACATTTAGAAACGTTCAGAAACACTTAGGAACGTTTAGAAACATTCAGGAACATTTAGGAACGTTTAGGAACATTTAGAAACATTCAGGAACCTTTAGAAACACGTCAGTATGATAATAAAGTGTAAACGAGGCAATGACTTGGAGGATTTTTAAAAGACCTGTAATGTTTTACACTCCTGGTTCCTCGGGCAGTTTTGCGGCTCGGTTAGCGGTGTTTATAAAGGCGCTATTAGCGGCTGTCCGAAAATGGAACCAGGCTTACTAGCTCACCGTTAAACCAAAGGGGGCGAAGTGGCGGTAAACTACAAACACCGAACGAGCCGCAGCAAAAGAAAAGCAGAAACTCACCGTGAACAAACCGGCTGAAGCAACAAGAGCTCTGCGGGTCTGGACGTCAACAACAAGCATGTGGCTGTGTCAGACTCACAACCTTTAACCTCCGACGCAGATACATGAAGGGGCGGCGATGTCGCCCCCTAGTGACGGGGAGGTAATGTACATCCAGTGGAGGCAGTTCAGCATTGAGTCTTCTACTTCTTCTTCTTCTTCTGCCTCCACCTCACCCTGTCCCTTCCATCCTCTTCCCTCACACCACCCTCTGCATGTCCTCCTTCACTGGCAGCTCCATCTTCAACATCCATTGTCCAATATTTTTTTTACTATACTTTATTAATCCCCAGGGGGAAATTACAATTGCCGACACTCCTGCGGTGGCATCCTTAAGGTCTCTGGTCCACCTCCAGGGCAGTTTCTTGGGCCGGCGGGTCTTGGGTGGCCACGGGCAGGTCTCGGGCCGGCTCCCTCTGCAGCTCTCCGGCTACTAAAGCCATCCTCCAACACACTGAGCCATTGCTGCCCCAATATCTCCACTATCCCTCCTCTGAACATGTCCAAACCATCTCAGCCTAAGCTGTCCCTCTGATGGACTAATTTCTAATCCTGTCCATCCTGGTCACTCCCAGCGATGGAAATTAAAATAAAACTTATTTGTTACACAATAAGTTTAGATTAGATTGTGTCTGTTTTGTATTTTCATATTTACCTCCGCCAAGGAGGTTACATTATCGTTGGCATTGGTCTGTCTGTCTGTCTGTCTGTCTGTGAGCAAAATAACTCAAAAACTGATGAACGGATTTGGCTGAAATTTTGCTATAGGTTCCGCTTCATAAAAGGAAGAGGTGATTAAATTTTGGGAAGAATCAGGTGATGGGATCATGCCGAACAAAATATCCTGAAATCAATAACTAGTGACATTATAGTGATATCAGATGTCTGTATGCATTCATGATCGTCAAAGTTACTATGATGAACATGTTGGACTGAGATCTGGTGACTGGTGAGGACATCTGAGTACAGAAAACTCACTGTCATGTTCAAGAAACCAGTTTGAGATGATTTGAGCATTGTGACATGATGCACTGTCCTGTAGCCATCAGAAGATGGGACCAGTAAGATGGGACTCAGGTAGGTGATCGAACCTCAGTTGGTACTGAGGACCCCAAAGTACACCAAGAAAACATCCCCCACACCAGCAGCCTCAACCGCTGATACAAGGCAGGGTGGATTCATGCTTTCATGTTCAAACTGAGACTCATCAGACCTGGCAAATTATTTCCAATTTTATATTGTCCAATGCTGGTGAGCCTGTGTGAATTCCTGTGACATTCGGGTGACAGGAGTTGCACCGGGTGTGGTCTTCTGCTGCCATAGCCAATCTGCCTCAAGGTTCAACAGGTCGTGCTCTTCTGCAGACCTCGGCCATAACAGGTGATTATTCATGTTACTGTACCCTTCCTATCAGCTTGAAGCCATCTGACCTTTCTCCTCTGACCTCTGGCATTAACGAGGCATTTGTGTGCAGCAAGGTGTCGGAAATCTTTTATCAGTCTGCTGTGGCAAGTGCACTCTGCTTTGCTGTAGTGTGTTGGAGGAACAGCAAACGGATTAAACAAACTATTGAGAAGGCTGGTTCTTTGTAACTGGATGCAAACTGGGCACTTTTGGAGCTGTGATGGACAGGAGGACATCCATCATGGATAACTGACCACACTCTTCAGCACACAATGGACAGACAGCGGAGCCATCACAAGGACAGATACAGGAAATCTTTGACTGCCCCAGGCAGTAACTCTGTACAACACCTCACTCTGCTTTTCTACTGTGGGCTCCATCTCGTTTCCAGTTCAGTTAACTTTCCTCTCTTCAGCCATATCATCCATTGCCCTCTATGAAATTGTAACTTTTCCATTTGACTATGCACACAGAGCATAGATTTTACGTTTCTTAAAGCCGGAAATTCTTCTTCTTCTTTCAGCTGCTCACGTTAGGGGTCGCCACAGTGGATCATCTGCCTCCATCTCACCCTATTCCTTGCATCTTCATCCCTCACACGAACCCTCTGCATGTCCTCCTTCACTACATCCATGAATCTTCTCTGTGGTCTTCCTCTTCTCCTCCTGCCTGGCAGCTCCATCTTCAACATCCTTTGTCCAATATATCCGCTATCCCTCCTCTGAACATGTCCAAACCATTTCAGCCTTGCCTCTCTGACTTTGTCTCCAAACT
>VUQH01083704.1:0-10181 GCA_015106775.1 Etroplus canarensis
GCATGTTTGACAGTCTTTATGGTCCTTTCAGCAAGACCGTTTGATTGGGGGTATCCTGGGCTGGAGTGTACAAGTTTGAATTCCCAAGATGCAGCAAACATCTTCATTTCATGACTTGCAAATTGTACGTGGTCACACACAACCTCTTGGGGGAAACCATGCCTAGCAAAGATGGTCTTCATCTTCTGTATAACTCTGTGTGCTGTCTTGTCTGGCAGATTGAGTACTTCAGGATACTTGGAGAGGTAATCCACAAGTAAAAGATATGATTGCCCTCTAAGCTCAAAAATGTCTGCTCCAATTTTCATCCATGGTAGCTCTGGGATTCCATGTGTGATGAGGGGCTCTTTCTGTAGCTGTGGCTGTAGCTGTTGACACTGCTTGCACTGATCTTTCTCAAGATCCACAGAGACACAGTACATCTCCTTCTGACCTTCTCTATACTTCTCCATCAACAATCTCAACACGCAGCACGCGTCAGGTTAGACTGGGATATTACAAACTAGCTGTTGTTACCTTACCATGAGGCTCAGGCCCAGTGTTTGGCCCTGTGAATAAACCACCTTTTTCCTCTCTCAGGAAACGCGACCCTGGCGTCATCAGCCAAGGCTGCGGGCCCTCTCCAACAATTTGCCTTCTTCTTCTTCTTTTCCTTCTTGGCAAACAGAGTGCATTACCACCACCCACTAGTATTCCATCCACCCGTATCATCCTTGCACCGGACCCGTGACCCTGGCATCATCAGCCAAGGCCGCAGGCCCTTTCAAACCAAAAATTGCACTGAAGCCTGAACATGGAGTTCAGGTGGTGCTGCTACTTCTCTGCGTCTACCCCAAGTCTTCTTCTTCTTCTTGTCAACTTTGTTGGCAGTTGGCAAACAACAAAACAGTGCGCCACCCACGAATATCCCGTCCACCCACGTCATCTTGCGCAGGGCCCGTGACCCTGGCATCATCAGCCAAGGCCACGGGCCCCTTTTCATTACCAAAAATTTCACCGGAGCAACGACCCACCTTATTATTAAAACAGCCAAAATCACTTTAATGATAAAGAAAACTTTGAACCTCTGATGTTTAAAGCTTTTAAAAATCAGAGTATCAATGCCCGGGGTCATGGGCCCTGCGCAAGGATGACACGGGTGGACAGATACTAGTGAGTAGCAGTAATGTACTACTTTGTTGTTTGCCAACCGCCAATAACATTTACAACAAGAAGAAGATGAACCAGCAGCTGAGCCGCATCAAACAAAGACTACACTGGTCACTCAACTTAGCTGAAAGTTCACCAACTTTAACGCTTCAAAGCTTTTGGTTACTTTAACATTTATAGCTCTGGATTTTTGAGAGAAAATAAACCAAATAATACTTGCCCATCGGATAACAGGAAAACGAAGGACACATTTGAAGGACACATTTGGTCGCTGCATGACGTACTTGACCTTCAAATGCGGCCTTCAGAGGAAGCAGACCCCGAACATGGACACACCTCAGTCCTCCCTGCAATGCATAGCGCGGTAATGCACTATTTTGTTGTTTGCCAACTGCCAATAAAATTTACAAGAAGAAGAAGCTGAGCCACTTCAAACAAAAACTACACTATTTAACTCTTCAAAGCTTTTGGTTGCATTAACATATATAGCGCTGGATATCTGAGAGAAAATAAACCCAATAATAATAATAATACTAATACTTACTTTTAACAGTTTATTCCTCCACCGCCTCTCTTGAAAGGTCAGCCATTTTTTCCATGAAGGATCCACCCGAAATGACCACCAGATAAGAGGAACAGGAAGCACACATTTGAAAGATGTATTTCAAGGAGCCTTCAAATTGGGACAGCCTTCGTTGCTGCGTCACGTACTCAACCTTCAAATGCGGCTTTCAAATGTGTGGCTCAGGAACTCATTTTGAGTTCCATTGGGGGATTACATTTTCTTCCCTAGGCAAATAAAAAAATTATTTGGGAGAGGCAAAGACTTGGAGACCAAAAGGGGGAAAAATCCCAGTTAGCAAATCACACTCAGTATACAGTATGAATACTGGAATCTCTGTTTAAACATTTGTGTTTATATTTGTATATGTATTATTTGTCATCTTTCTTCCTGCTGGGGCCTCTTGCCAGGTCATCATTGTAAATAAGAATTTGTTCTCAATTGATTTTACCGTTTAAAATAAAGAAAGAAACAAAAAAAAACTTTCATAACCAGCTGCTTCCAAAATCTCCTCTACCAATTTGCAGCTGCATGTATGTAGATAGAAACACAGCCCACCTTCTTAATGTGACCACAGGTTCAAACACACACAGAGCAGAAGAAAGAGACTGCTGCGGTTTGAGGTCTCTGAGAGCGAAGAGATGATTTACTTGTTGCCTTGCACTGAGTTAAAACACACTCTCCTTTTATTAGTAATAGTCACGGGATGTGACTGTTATTAATCAGTGATTGTTGTGTGACAGGAACTCGCAAAATCACTTTAAAATTTCTGGATAAGAAGCAAAAGGAGCTCAAGATTAAATTTGGAATGTACATTCACTAACAGCCCCTCAGCAAATCCCACCTGTTTTCTATTTCCTTCAGTACAATAAAGAATAGGATATGTGTTAAATCATTGTTCCAGCATTCACAATCAATGAAATTCCCATGTGCAGTGAAATCCTGTTTCCTATATGTTAAAGCTGATAAATGAGGAAAACAAGAGAGAGAGAAGGACAGATGGTGGAAACACAGTGAACCTTTAACCACAATTCATCTGTTCTTTTGTCATGTCATGCATGTGGTATGGCCTTCAGCACATCCCCAATTTCTATGAGAGGAGCAGCAGGGTCACAGCCAGGCACAAAGTGCTACGATCTCAACATTATTCCCTGGACTCCTGATGCAGGGTGGGTTTCACTGTGACACTTTATGACATTATAATAAATACACACGGACACCAGGCTGAGGTACAACTCTGTGCTTTAGTAGGAGGCCCAAGCAACAACAACCGCAGGCATCACCAATCAAACTCTGATCACTACAGACCAACATAGCAGAGCACCGAGTGCTTGATCAGAATATACCACATCCCCCTTTTCCAAAACTGGGATATAGACTACAGAGCATTTTCACTCTGACCTATAGTATGTATCCTATGTTAAAGTAACAATTTCAAGAACACGTTAATGAGTACTTTCTGAGTAACTCTTTATGTCAACTAACAGTTCTCCATAGCGCATCTCAGCAACTCAAGTAAACTACAACACTGTAATGCTTTAATAAAACATTTATAAACATTTATCAAACAGTTTCCTCATTACAGTCTCGATCTTGATACTCTTTTCTGTTAGTCCTTCTACCCTCATTATGTGTACATAACATAATCCTTATATCTGACAGGGTGCCTAACTTCCCTGCCGCTCCTAGTTACACTTGTAGGAGCAACTTCAGTGTCCTTCGCTGGAGGATTGTTTGGATGTAAGTCAGCTGACCTAAGTGCCTTAGAAGGCAACTCCTCCAATGACCTGTCAGGGTCAGTATCTTTGCAGAGACTCGGGTGTATCCTTCTCAGGTGACGCCTGTTCCGTCTGAAAGTCTTCCCTGCTGGGGTGTGTACTGAGTAGGATCGTGGCTCGTCTCTTTGACAAACCACTACAGCAGGCTCCCAGCCTCGCCGTGTCTGCATGTGAACTGTGGTACCAGGCGGTAGCTCTGGCAGTTGTTTAGTACGTCTGTTGTAATAGTACCGCTGACGGGACTGCAGCTCCTGGAGCCTGTCATGCACATACTGTGTAGCAGACTGCTGAAGCACAAAACTGGAACATGGGAGTGTACTTTGTAGGACTCTGTTGCGCTGGGGACTTGTCCATGCCTGTTACAGGTGTATTCCTCAGTGACAGTAGGACAAGATTTGGATCTGTACCAGTCCGTAATGCCTTCTTCAGCGCATGTTTGACAGTCTTCATGGTCCTTTCAGCAAGACCGTTTGATTGTGGGTATCCTGGGCTGGAGTGTACAAGTTTGAATTCCCAAGATACAGCAAACATCTTCATTTCATGACTTGCAAATGGTACGTGGTCACACACAACCTCTTTGGGGATACCATGCCTAACAAAGATGGTCTTCATCTTCTGTATGACTGTGTGTGCTGTCTTGTCTGGCAGATTGAGTACTTCAGGATACTTGAAGAGGTAATCCACAAGTAAAAGATATGACTGCCCTCTAAGCTCGAAAATGTCTGCTCCAGTTTTCATCCATGGTAGTTCTGGGATTTCACGTGTGATGAGGGGCTCTTTGGCTGTGGCTGTAGTTGTTGACACTGCTTGCACTGTTCCACCATTATCTCCATACCACGAGACATCCCAGGCCAGTAAAGGACTTTCCTGGCTCTAGCCGTTGTGGGCTGCACGCCTTGATGAGCCAAATGCAGCTTTTTTAGGATGTGTTTCCTGAGGCTCTGTGGTATGACGATTTTGTCTCCGACCATTGCAGTATCATTCTGCAGGCTGATATCGTGTCTCATTGGCCAGTAGCTGTGTCGATTTCTATCCACACTTCGTCTTTTTGTTGGCCATCCAGTCATGTGTTTCTCACGTAAAGCTTGTAGCACCCTGTCTGTTGCAGTTGCTGGTTTTAGTGGGGTGTGTCCTCACTCAGTGCATCTGTAGCTTCTATTACATACACGACTTTTTCATCTGAGGTAACATCATCTGATGTTGCTTGTGACAGAGTGTCGGCAATGTGCATTTGCTTACCAGGTGTGTACATAATGTCCTAAAAGTACTTTTGTAGTTGTAGCAACATTCCTTGTAGTCGAGCCGGTGCTTTGCTCAGTGGCTTCTGCACAATGTTCTCCAGAGGCTTGTAATCAGTTTGCACTTTCACTGTCCTCCCATAAACGTACTGATGAAATCTTTTGGCTGCAAAGACTATAGCGAGCAGCTCCTTTTCTATCTGAGCGTACCGCTTTTCAGTGTCAGTCAGTGCACGCGAGGCATAACATATGGGATGACCCTCTTGGAGAAGGCATGCACCAAGCCCATCTTTTGAAGAGTCTGCTTGAAGTGTGAGAGGCTTCTTGTGATCGAACAACTTCAGCACTGGAGCTTGTGTTAGTGCAGCTTTCAGAGTTGCCAGTGCTGTATAGTGCTGTGGGGTCCACTGCCACATGATGTCTTTTTTCAGGAGGTGTCTGAGAGGTGCTGCCAGCGAGGATTCATTTGGAATGTACTGTGTTAAGAACTTTGTAATTCCCAGCAAACGTTGTAGGGCTTGTTTGTCTGTAGGAGGTGGCATGTCAATTATTGCCTTCACTTTTGCCTCGTCAGCTCTCTGGCCTTCTGCTGTAATGACGTGGCCCATATACTTTACTGTGGTGATTTTGAACTGAATCTTGTCTGTGTTGAATTTCACATTCACTGCTTTTGCTCTCTCCATAACGTTCTGTAGGCTCTCATCATGCTCTCGCTCTGATGCAGCTGCATCAGATCATCTGCAACGACATGCACCCCTGGTATGTCACCGAAGGTCTCACAGCTCTTTTGTTGGAACACTTCACTTGCAGATTTTATCCTGAAGGGAATCGGCCCCACGGTGTATTGAAGGTGCACAATTTTGATGATTGCTTGTCCAGTTTAATATGCCAATAGCCATCTTTTTCATCTAAGATGGTGAAAATGGATTTGCCTGATAGTTTGTTGCGTACATCTTCAGGAGAAGGAATGGAGTAGTGCTGGCATTTAACTGCCTTATTTAGATTACTAGAGTCCAAACACACCCTAAGAGATCCATTTTTCTTCTTTGTGACTACAAGACTGTTCACCTATTCAGTTGGTTTAAAGCCAAAGCCGACTAATATCTTTGTGGGTTGTAACTGAAGTGGACCTGGCAGCTGCTTGAAGATGAACAGAGGTAGCACGTTTGCAACGGCGCCTGTATCCAGCTTGACGCCTCTGATTTCAGCCATTGTGTACCATGTGTTGTCTTTCTTTTGCTCAACAGTGCCTCCTAGCTATCCAATATACAAAGAATCAATTTTATTCTCAATGCAGTTAACAATTCTTGTCTTATTGGTACTGACTCCCCTACACACCTTTGAGAAGTGATTATTCTTGCCACATTTGTGACACACGGCTACATAAGGTGGTCACTGTCGTGGTTCATGTTTTCTACCACATTTCTGACAGTTATTATGTGTTGTGCATTTTTTGGTACTTTTGTTCTGAGTACCAACTCTTTTTCTGTCTATTGCTTTTGATATAGTGTCTACAGGTGCCTCCTGTCTGACAGGTGCCATCTGCATAGCCTGGATCTGTGTTCTGGCCAGTTCTGTTGCTCTGCATATCTCTAAATGTCCGTGCAGCGTCCAGCCATTTTCACATAACAGTCTCTCTTTTAGGTGAGAATCAGTTATGCTGAACACTAGTTTGTCTCTGAGCATGTCATGTTCACTCACACTAAACTCGCAGTCTTTGCTCTTCTGGTGAGGCTCTGTAATGAATCTGTCCACAAATGTACCTTCCGTCATGGGATGTGACCAGAATTGATGTTGCTCAAAAACAAATTTTTTCTGGGGGCTACAGTAATACTTGAAAGCTTTGAGAAGATCGTCCATTGTTAAGTTCTCACCTGTTGGGGTCACCGTGAGCATGTTATACACTTCTAATGCCTCTTTGCAGATTGAGTGGAGAAGAATTGCTATTTTAACATCCTCCCCCTTTTCGCACACACCTGAGGAGACTACACACAGCCGAAAACTTTGTTCCCATCTACGCCAATTCTCAGCAAGGTTGCCTGTGAGCACCAGTGGGGAAGAAACAAGTATGCAATATTGACCTCTAAAATACAGTAAAGCAGAGAAAAGAAAAGGTGTGAAAAAGAAAAAGCTAATAGCAGGCTAACTGTAAGTTTTTAGGCTACTTAAAAACTATATAGAGTAAATGTTCTTAGTTATATTCCACCACTGAAAACAAACATTTCCAAGTACAGCTTTTTTGATTTATTCCAACTCATGTAAACTGAGTTAAGCTGCTGGAATGAAATCCCCCTCAATGTTTGCACTGATTCCTGGGAGTTTACAGCCTGCACAATGAAGAATGGACAAAATCTCTAAGCATGGAGCTGGTTAGATACATGCTAAGCTAACTGGGCGATGGACTCTACCATTTCTCCATGGCAGCCTGCCCACTTTGCTTTGCCCCCACTACTGTAGTTAAAAGAAAGAGGGAAACGATACTCTAGAGTCTTACTGGACAATTACAGGGTGTGACATGGGCATGGGTCATTGTTTCAAGAAAAAAAAGAATCATAATTTGATTTATCAATTAACTAAATTTTGTTTTAATTAGATTTACTGCAACCTGGCTCACACTTTAATCTTCAAAGCGACATCGCCACCTGTTGGAATTCCTTTGATCTCTTTAATGCTCATATTCACAACATCGCATTTAGGCTCAATTCCTTTGATCCTATGATATTCAAAATGACACCACATAGAGACCAAAGGAAACCACATACTATTTAGGTAAGCTTCTCAGCCTTGCACAGGAGGGAATCAGGGAGAGGAGGTGGTCCTATCCAGATTAAGATTTGGGCATACTGGTTTGAACTCCACACTATTTATGATAGGAAAACATAATACAGTGAAATCTGATTACTGTGGAGAAGAGGAGACTGTGGAGCATGTTGTATTACACTGTCAGAAGTATCAGGTGGAGAGAGGGCAACTGATCCAACATTTTATGCTGCGTTCACACCGAACGTGATTCGCGTGGCAAATTCGCCTCCGCCGCCTCTGTTTGGCTGAGCAGCAAATTCGCCCTATTCGCGTGTCCAAAAGTGTGTTCATAAACCACACGCAAATTAGCCTGGGAGGAGTTACCACCAACTTTTATTTATCGGCCTCATTGCTACATTATGGACTCCACCCGCTGATCACATCATCAACACATCACTACCAAAGTCGAGTTCCTGATTGGTTGATGCGATGTGAATATTCGCCAAAGTTCAGATTTTTCAACTCTGGAAAATTCGCACTGCATAATTTTCACCGTGTGGCTGATTCTCACCGTGCCGCCCCCACCACACCACCCGAAACTCGCCACCGCTCGCAAATCACGCCATGCCGGCCGCTCAAATCGCGCCGTAGGATCTCTCATCGCGTGTTTACCTTGACTTAACATTGAAACCGGCCACCCCCACTGCGCGAATCGCGTTCGCACGAAGGTGAGACTGGATCTCGTTGAGATACTGCAGAAGGATTCAAGAAGTGAAAGCTATCAGGCTTTATTCCAGTTTTTAAGGCAGAGTAAGTTGTTTGGGAGGATTTGAGTGTTTTTGAGTGACGTTCCAGTCCATGCTCCATACCAGTTGGTGGCGGTAATGCACCTTGCTGTTTACCAACCGCCAATAAAATTTACTACTACTACTATTACTATTTTGGCTGAGATCAAGTGTAGTAGTAGAAGAGACGTGAGAGTAAGAAATTCACTGAACAAGCGGCAGCTGATAGACTCAGCTTTAGTTTGTGACTGGCTTGATAGTGGAAAACGAACCCAGTCATAATTTCATACAGAGAATCTGCATCAACAGAACTTTTAAAAATGAGTCAGCACTGTCAGAACTGGTTTATAATCAACGTTCTGAGGAAAGAGAACACAAAACTGCGCAAGGACAACAAAACCCTCTCCAGTATGAATAAGGAACTCCAAAAAACTATCAAGCTCCTTCACACTTTCCAGGGGTTCTCTAAAAACAAGAAAAAAAGAGACCTACAAACAGAAAATGAGATGCTTCACTGTGAAAACCAGTATTTACAAGACACTAAGCCACTCTTGAAGGTAAAAGCTGAAGCTGTGCTACAAGAAAACATTTCTTTAAGAAAGAAAAATGATGCTCTTGAACGAAGCAAGTGGGAGCTAGAACAAGACTGTGACCAAATGAGACAACAAATCCAGACTCTTCAGGAGGACCTCACTATCAAACACTCCATCTTGAAAGCACTCAAAGCATCATCTGAGGAAGAATATGAAAAGATAAAGAAGGAGAATGAGTGTGTGAAGAAGCAAAATGAGCTACTAAGAAAAGATGTTGACATGCTGAGGAAAAGTGTAAATGATGGTGAAAAAGCCATCAGAAAAAAGAACAATGCTCTTGAAAAACAAGCTCAGGAGCTCAAAAATGTTCAGGAACAACTCAAATGCTTTGAACAGGACATCAGAATCATAAAACAACGTAACAGAGCTTTGAAACAGGACCTCCAGGCGATCACCAAAAAGATGAGTGATCGTCAAAGGAAAATGAGACAAAATGCAAAGGAGCTGCAGCAAAAAGAACTGGAGCTCCAAAGCACTGAAGAAGTCTCCTCACACTGTGAATATAATTTCATGTTGGTCAGCAGAGAAAATGAGGCACTGCACTATAAAAACCGGACACTCAGGAGAGAACTTGAAAAGGTCAATGAAAAGCTGTGTGAGGTGCAGAGGGAACAACACAATGACCTGGCACACAACCGTGATTCCATGAATCAGTCTATCACACCTATGGCACAAACAATCCAGGCTTTGGAAAATGAGGTCAAGGACCACAGCAAACTGTTGCATGACGGACAGGAGACAGGAAGACATCATGCTAAAGTTCACCAATGTAACGTCCAGGAGCTCAAAGCAAAGTTTGAAGAAAGAAAATAGAACCTGACACGGCAGAAATGACCACAGAAGACACAACTCTCCCAGAGGAAGTCCATGAAGTGCAATATTTCCAAACTGTTGAACATACAGAAGGCTTGTCCGTTACAGAGACTCCACCAGAGCAGACACTCAAACTCAGGGCCATGGCAGACAGCCTCACAGAACACAGGCAGGGGCGGAGAGCACGTTGGCGTTGTTTTTTTGGCTTCTTCAGTGGTGTTTAAAAATTTTACATAATGGAGCTGTAGGGGTTTAACTGAAATTTGGACTTGTCCTTTGAGGGAGTAAGTGTTATAAATATTTTTGTAAATAATGTTTATTTCTTTTACTTGCTTATTGTTGTTAGCTTGCCGGCAGTTCACATTCTAGCCCCAGTTCCTCCAAGGTTTCCTCCAGTATTAATGGAGGTTTTTCTATTTACTTGGGCTGGATGAAATAGGCTGACTAAAATTTGCATTTACTTAATATTGGTACTATTGTTCTAATACATGTCTATGCTTTACTTTTAAATTATTTTCTTC